>OX456526.1:118314977-118436307 GCA_949748255.1 Eustalomyia histrio
CTCGTAGAAATTTCCATAAATCCAGTCTGGTAAGTAGTTAGCCCATACTCCAATAAATAGCCATATCAACTTTGAGGTTTCTAACCAAAGGTGTTTTGTGTGCTGTCCGCCAAGGCAATTTTGCCACTAACCGTATGGATGTCCAAAATTGTTGTTGTCTTACCAGTTAAAGTATGGGTTAACTCTAGCGAGCATGTATTTTAAATTGAAGGTTTATATCCAAAGGAGTTCGACCAGGCAGTCCTAGCTAAAGTGTAGACCTAACTACCAAATTTCAGCATCCTAGCTCCAGCGGTATGGACAGGTCGTTAAGAGAGAGGCTTTTTGCCCAATTTACTACATTTCTGTACTTTATCAATGAGTTAGCCCACGTTCTAGGGAACACATATTTAAAATATCAGCCCGTTAGGGGGAGACTTTTCTGCTTTTTGCTCCTCCCTGTAGGATTTTCAAAGAATTCCTACTGAGCTGATATCTACACCTGAGGAGGAACCTACAAACCAAATTTAATAGGCAGGCTTTTTGCCCTCATCAATAAGTACCTCCTTAATAAGTTTGCCCATGCTCCATGGAAAACATATATTAAAAATTTCAGATTTTCAAGGGCTGTTGAGGAAACAACTTTCTCCGCTTTGGCCCTTTACCAAAAATACTATCTTGGCTGCGTTTCAAATTTCAATTTTCTAGCTCCAGCAGTTTGAGCTGGGCGATGTAGACAAAGTGAGTGAGTCAATCAGTAACGTTATTTTCCCCTTTTAATGTGTTTAACATAATCTAATGTACAAACATTCTTAAATTGCAAAGGTGTCACTTATTTTTCGCACAGTGCCTAAGAAAGTTTTTATAAAATGAAGTGCTAAATTTAATAGAACTTTCAACAGGACCCGAGATAAATTACTTAAAAATTGTGAGTGGTATAATAAGTGTTACGATCTACTTTTCCCACATAGCTTAAAATTTGTTAAGAACAGGATTTTTGTTAAAATTCTTTGGTTAGAAGCCGGTAAAGCAATTTAAGAACATAAGTTGTCCGGGAGGTCCCATGCCCACTTCTCTTATAAAGCAAACATTAAGTGCAGAGTTTAAAATATTTGTTGAAAACACGGTGCAAAATTTTGCTCAAATATGTGTTACAGGAGCCGAGATAAAGTAGTTCAAAATTTTAAAATTTTATTCCTACAACATTTTTTCAACAGGTGCGGCGGAATATAACTTTTAAAAGTTCGGGTTATATTTCCATTCCATTCCGTTTTTCCAATATGCCCAATTTCTAGGCAGTGCTCAGAATTATTGTTAAAAAGGACGTGCTTGCCTCTGCTCAAACACGTTTAGCACACTTAAAAAAGTTTGTAAGTTAAAATAACTGAAAATATCACTTAAAAGAAATGATATTTCATTTAAAACCCGGTCTACTTAATTTTCATTTAAAATAAATGCCATTTGTTATTTATTTTTAACTGTTGAATAATCAACTGACACATCCGTAAGATACAAATGATATAATCAGTTAAAATAAATGTCAAAATTTTACCCACCAATCCTTAAAAAATAAATGTTTTTTTCATTTATTTGAAATTATTTCCGTTTTTGTATTTTTTTTTTTAATTTACTCGTACAATACAAAATGTATATGCATATGAAGCTATAAACACTTTTTGTGCGAATGTATTTGTATATGTATGTGTGTTTATGAAGTTCTTGTAATTTGTATTGAAAAATTTTGTATATATACAACCAATTTAAATAAAAAAAACAAATTGAAATTTTTTGAATATTTTTTTTGAAACAGACAGCAAACAAAATTTAAATTTGTAATAACTGTTACGGACACAAATAAACCACAAGTTTCCGTTTTGTGGGTAAATTTTTATTAAATTTCAAACAAATGAAAAAAATAAATGAAACTGAAAAAAATCGGTAAATGATAGTAAATTATTTCGAATAAATGTATAAAAAAGTTAATATAGATATTTATTTGAAAAATAAATGTATGTTCCTTTATTTTTAAATGGAACGGACAACTTTTTTATTAAACTACAAACAGTTAACTACATAATATTCTGAGTGCAGGAGCTGAGATAATACAACTGAAAATATTTGGTTGTATGAAAATTGCCACGCCCTCTCCTTCCAATTCCAATTCAATGGTTACAAGTGTTGATTAAATTTTTAGTGCCAAATTTTACAAAAATATGTTTGACATAAGGTGAGGAAAACCGATATAAAAAATTGAGTTGTATGAGAGGAGCTACGCCCCCAAAGGGTCAGAGCTTAAAAATGTTGTTTAAATATGCAGGCCAGATTTTGCTCATATACGTTCATTAGAAGCCAAGATAAATCATTTCAAAGTCTGGTGTTGGATGGGAGGTGCCACGCCTTGTCTTTCATTTCAGGACATATTTGTCACATGAATCGAGGAATATCACGTTTAAAATTTAGGGTTATATGGATTCTGCCACGCTCAATTTTTCCAATATCGCCCATTAATTTGTCCGTGCTTCAAACTTTTGTTAAAAAACGTAGTGAAGACTTCGCCTTAAATAAGTCGAGCTGAATTTCAGGTTGTGCTGAATGTGCCGAAGGGTAAGTGCTTAAAATGTACCAAGGTAAATTTCGCTTCAATATGTTTTACAGAAGCAAAAATAAAAAATAAATAAACTGCTTCTATGACACTCATATTTAGGCCCATTATTATAGAGGGTGGTTAAATTTTAAGGGCCGATGTTGAATGTGAACCACACCTAAACGTCAAGTTTTTTCTACATCTCATTTGAAATTTCTCATATTCAGACTAACTCAATTTGAACCATAGAAAGATACACAATCGAGCAAAGCGTTAAAGTTATTCAGGCTTATGATGAAAATGGGCGTTCAAGTCAAAATGCATTTCGTGCACTTCGTGATTTTTTTGGTCAGCATAATCGACCAAATGTGAAAACACCTTTGCATGCTCGCCCACTTCGTTCTGCGGAAAATATTACTGTTGTTCGCGATAGTGTTGAGGTCCGCCAAGCATTTACCGTGAATGGTGTTCGCTATCGCGAGATGATAACGAACTTATTGTGGCCAGGAATTGAGGATATGACCCTGCACGATATGTGGTTTCAACAGGATGGTGCCACTTGCAACACAGCTAACGAAACCATGGCTCTTTTGCGCGACAAATTCAATGGCCGTGTTATCTCACGTAGTGGCGATGTCAATTCGCCGCCAAGATCATGTGATAAGCCAGCAAAAATTCAAGAGCTAAACGATGAGATATTTCTTCACATTAACGGCATGGAACCTCAATTATGCCTCAGCGTCATCGAAAATTTGGACCATCGGATGGAGGTGTGCCGCCGAGGACGCGGCGGCCATTTGTTCCACACATAATTGAACCATACCATTAATAAAAAGAAACGACAATAATTTCCTTGTGTTTTATTCAAAATCAACATCGGCCCTTAAAATTTAACCACCCTTTAACTTGCCGATAACTAAAGTTAGGATGTTAACGGACAGATTATTAGTTTCTCGTTATTACAAGTAACATAAAAGTGATCGATAAGCTAAAGGTAAGTTCAACTTACCTTTAACTTTTAACGTAAGGTTCAAGCATTTGAAGTTGCCACATATTCTGTTCTGCAGTGTAGTTGCCGTGTAGTTTTTTGACCGTATCTTTGCTGTTTGATTTATTTCTGTGTTCGGCGTCGACTATGTAAATTTTTTACAACAAACATTTTTATTTTTACACAAATCGAAGAAATTTTGTTTTTCGTTTGTATTTTTTGTTTGTTGTAAGTAAATAAATAAAAAAAGTACGTCGTTGCCACTACGTATTTTTAAGAACCATTTTAATTTGTCAAAAGTTATCGGTTTTGCTCCGGTAATGCCATATCTTCAAAAAACTTAATTTTATTTTATAAGAAAGTTGTAATAACTAAAAAATGTTAAAGGTTACTTTATTTCTCACTTTAGCTAAAGTTACCTCTGAGTAACATGCACCTTAAATGCAAGTTATAATGATGGGCCTTAGTGCAGTGCTGAAAAACATTATTAATAAATTCGGGTTCAAATTTTGTTCAAATATATGTTACAGGATGCGACAAAAAACAATTTAAATTTTTTGGTTGCATCGCCCATATAATATAACTCCTCTGATTTTGGTGCAGTGACTAAGAAATATTTTGCAAGATTTCTCACAAAATTTTATTCGACAACATTCAATAAAAGCCGCAGAATATCAATTGTTCAATCGCGATTTGATATGGCCTATAATAATTTCCTGGGGTAGGTAGAATATGCTCAAAGATTTTCAGGAAAATTGGTTTAGCCGTTTAGGCCTAATGTATCATTAACATAATACAGACAGATAAACAAACAAACGAATTTTTAATATTAATAAGAATATATATAATTAAATTTAATTGCATATCGTGATATGTAATCTTATCTTATGAACTAAGACAAAATGTGGAGAAGAAATGGATAAAATTTAAATAAAACAAGTAAGATCGGCTAAATTCGGCTGTGCCGAATCTTATATACCTTATTCACCATGGTTGGGAAAAAACTGAAGTTGATATATGGACATATATAGAATGGACAGATTTATAAACGGATGCCTTTAAGAGGAAATTAAGCATTTATTGAGGTGATAAAACTTGGACTCGGGGAGATTTATGGTTCGAGAAAATATGTATTTAAAAAAAAGTTATGTTTTGGGCATAACTTTTTTGTATATGAACCGATATTTCCGAGTTTTTTAGCGAATATGCTATACTAAAGATTTTCGATCTTTTGCTAAAGGTCATATTGCAGCTCTAAAATTTTATTTTTTATAAAAATTTTTATGTTTTTAGCCCATTTATGTATTATTTAATTTCGGTCTTACCGTTCTTAAGATATAAAGTAATCTTTTTTGTGCAACGCCCAATTCACAGATCCCGCCCATATTTGGTCAGATGTTGTGTATTGATAACCAAGATGCTCGTACCTTATTTTGGAACTTTTCCTCTTTCTGTTCTCCAAATATACAGAAAAACTGACCGAAATCATTAAGAAATAATCTTATTAAATGTAAAAAAAAATTGTACAATAAAAGTTGAATAGACGAAGATCGATCGCGCGACTAAAAGAAGAAAACTATTTATGACAAAGCGCCATTGAAGCACATACGTATTCATCTTTAATAGAAATAAATAAACAGTTTTTGTTCAATAGAGATTAGTTTAGTTTTTATTTAAATGACAAATCTTTGTATTGGTTTGTTGTTTGTGTATAAAAGGTGAAGAGGTGAAATAAAAGAATTTCAACAAGTGGATGTGTTTGTTATGCGTAAAATTCAACATACATATAAAACAAAGGGATTTTACGGAAAAAATTAGAGGTAGTCGTGGTTTTTGCTAATATCTCAGTAATTTATTTCAATAGCAAACAGAAATGGATCACATGTAACAGAAATATATAACAATCCAGTCCTCTTATGTCTTCGGAATACCCATTTCAACACACAGACAGACAGACGGACATCGTTAAATCAGCTTCGCTCTTCATAAGGACCCAGAATATATATACTTTATAGGGTATAAGATAAATATTGTAGAATTACAAATTACAAATTATACCCTTCACCTGGGGTGAAGGGTATAAAAATATATTTATAAGCCATATATAATTCAATAGAGAATATATAATTTTATAAGATATAATATATACAATATCTTACCAAATAAATCATATTTAATTTCATTAAGATTAATATATAACTAGATGTGGTTGTACATTACACAATACAATATAATTAAAAACAAATATGTAATATATAATTAGATAAATATAATTAGGCAAATGATTATTAGATATACTTTTTACTCGGGTATATCTTAATTTTTTCCTTTCAATCTCAAATCCGAATCGTTATGATCAGGGGGAAGCCATCGGGATAGTTGCTTTCCTGGTTAGTGAATTCCACTTTTGACATTTAATACACATTAATGAAATACTAGTAGGTATTAATATATACCACTAACCTAATTTGAGAGTAATTAGTAATTAGTATCTCCCGGATGTACTGTTACCTGTTCCAGCAACACTGTAAATATGAATCTATTTAAATAAATTCTTATGTATTGGCCTAGTGAAATTCATTTTTACTATATACCATTTTTCTTAAATTCTAATTACTTTTACTTAAATTTAAAGAGCGAAAATTTTTCAAAAGTATTTAAAAATGTTTTAAATAATATTTACATACTTATACTGCAAAATATACATCAAATGATAAAAATCTTAATTTATCATATCTATGTATGTATCGCTGTTAATAATAAGCATATCTGTTTGTAAACATATATCATTTCTTTTTATCCTTTTATCGAAATCATACTGCATAAAAACATACATTGAATTGAATAAAGAATATTATGTATGAAGATAACCATTCATATGCATACATACATATTTCATCTGTACGTACATATTATGCCGCCAGGCATTGATGCAATTTTTTGAAAAGATTACTTATATACAAGTGTACTCATATCCCCTGATGATGGTGTGGTATACAATTTCATTTTGATTTTTTTTTAATACCCTACAAAAGTTGGTAGCATTTGCTAACTTTAGCTTTGGAGTTTTAAATATTTATTTTAAAATAATCATGTTCCATTATATCGCCTGGAAAAAAAAAACATATTTTTGCAGCAATAATCATTTTTGTTTTGCTAAAATTTATTCTGTCTGGAGGAACTGTTACCCAAAAGTGATACATCTTAGCAAAAGGTGAGGAATATTTCAGGAAGATAAATTCGCGACATTTAAAAATATTTGTTATCGACATATTGTCGCCTGATACCAACTTCACGTGCTACTAGCGGTCTAAAACTACATTTAACAATTTGCTTATTATTTTTCGTGTAATTTGCTAGATAATTCGCATAGTTTTAATGCTGTAACCTTGGCAATATCGATTTTTAAAAATTTAATATTGGACAAATTCAGAAATGCAGCTGTTTACCGAAATGGTTAAATGATGTTGAGCACCATTTTAAAAAAAATCGTTTTGTTTCTACTGAATCTAAAACTAACTATTTTTATTTTTTGTTCATAATCAGCTTGTTAGTATGATTTGTTTGATTGCCCTACAAAATGCATAGGTTTTAAAAAATATCGGAAAATATCGGAAAATTTGGAATTTAAATAAGCATTTTTATGGAAAATGGCAAACTTGATAAAAAATTTTGGTTCTAATACTGGTAGTTCGTTAATTCTCAAAATAAAATTAAAAATTTGAAAATATATATTATTTTTTATTTTTGGCCTTCTAGACTACATTTATGGATGAGATCATCGCAAACCAATATAATAAATTGGTTAAATTTGAAAATGGAATTTTGAGCTTATTCAAAATCAGAGAGAATATAAGTAACATTTGATTCTTTTCCGTTACCGCAAATATGTTTAGCTTTCAAATTAATTTTTATGCTAGTGCGGTTATAGTATTGAACTAAAGGGTGTCCCAAGAAGAACGCAATTTTTAAATCTGGCAACATTCGAAGTGTCATTGTTTGACATTTAAACAATTGCTATTGTTTGCTAGTAGAAGGTACGAGGTTAGTAAAAATGGAGCGCTACACGAATGAACAACGCATTCTCATTGTGAAATTGTTTTACCAAAATGTTGAAAGTTTTGCGGCTACAGTTCGCAAATTGCGATCAATTTGGGGTCACAATAATGCTCCAAAAGAGTCAACTGTAAAGAGATTAATGGATAAATTTGCCGAAACTGGGTCTGTTAGTGATGTAAAGACAACAACGCGCCATCGACCAGGTCGATCGACCGAAAATGTCGCAGCTGTACGTGATGATGTCGCTTAAACTCCATCCACCTCAATTCGACACCGAGCTCAGCAAATTGGTGTCTCCAAATCCACTATGCAGCGAATTTTGACGAAAGATTTGCATCTTCATGCATACAAAGTTCAATTGACTCAGGAACTGAAGCCAGCTGACCATGGACAGCGAATGGAGTTCGTTAATTGGGTATTGGAGAGACAACATGAAAATGCTGATTTTGCCGATAAAATCATCTTCAGTGACGAGGCCCATTTTCATCTTGATGGCTTCGTCAATAGGCAGAATTGTCGCATTTGGGGTGAGGAAAATCCTCGAGAAGCAAATGCATCCTCAACGTGTCACTGTGTGGTGTGGTTTTTGGGCTGGAGGAATCATTGGACCTTTTTTTATGAAAGTGAGGCAGGTCAAGCGCAAACAGTCAATGGTGTTCGGTATCGTGAAATGATAACCAGTTTTTTCTTGCCTAGAATTGAAGAAATGAATGTGGAGGGCATGTGGTTCAAACAAGACGGCGCCACATGTCATACAGCCAGAGAAACAATTCAATTGCTGCATCAGTCATTTCCCGGTCGTGTTATTTCGCGTTTTGGAGATCAGAATTGGCCGCCTAGATCGTGCGATTTAACATCATTAGATTTTTTTCTTTGGGGTTTTTTAAAGTCGATGGCTTACGCGAATAAGCCGACGACGACTCAAGCCTTAAAAGAGGAATTTGGACGCTGCATTAATGAAATACCGCAGCATTCATGCAAAACGGTCATTGAAAATTTCATTAAAAGATCGCGTGCATGCCAGCAAAGCCGCGGCGGCCATCTGCACGATATATTGTTCCATACATAACCTCATTCTGTCTACTTTACGATATAATAAAGTTTCACGATTTTTTTTTAAATATCTGTGTTTTATTTAATATTTAAAAATTGCGTTCTTCTTGGGACACCCTTTATTTAAATTAGATATAGGTTACAAAAATTATTCTTTTTCGTGGAATTATAAATATTTTTTAAATTTATCTTTTTTATATTTTTTTTTTTATTTTTATTAAACATATAATTACAAATTATATCCTAATACCCTAACCGAGCACTAGCAACGAAGGCTATCGGCTCGTTGTAGCGAAAAAAAACCAGAGCCTCTGGTGGGAATCGAACCCACGACCCCCGCACTGATAAGCTAGCACGCTATCAACTAGCCTACCGGGGCGCTTTATTTTATTTATGGGGTCTCTTATAGATCTAAATTATTTTAAACCTGCCGTATTCGCTGTTTTATATACAGGTGTGGCTATAGTTATGAAACGCAATGAAGTTAGTCTAATGACAAATATTAATATTATCGATATCAAAAGAAAAACCCTTAACAAGTTTAAATCGATCAAAAAAGAGACTCATTAAGACATTAATTTCATTCAATGTTTCAATGGACGAGTTCCAAAAAAGCTTCATTCATTTAATGTCAAAAATGTATTTATATTATGTAGACATTTTTCTTAGTGTAGATTTTGACGATCACTCCTTTAGGGTCATACAGTTTTGGTTGATTATTTTAGACATTTCAAATTCGGCTGTTGCTTTGATGTCATTTCGTCAAAGTAAATCAAATCAGTTTTCGTTTAGCACTTGCTAAAGCTAGACCACTCTGCCCAACTTTTTAAACACACTGAATAAAATGTTTGTTAATCAATGGGATCCTTTTTATTGAAATGATTTTTCCTATATTTCGTTTTTTTTTACTATTAACAAATTAACCATAAAATCCATAAAAATAAATGGTAGTCAATTTATCCCAAAAAAATTAACTATAAAGTCTCTAAAGATAGACGACTTTTTATATATTTAGTGTTTTAAACTATTCGCCTATTTACTATAAAAAATTGAAATAAATTTTTTTAAAAAATAGTTTTAAATGAAAATATTAAAACAACTTAAAATACACATTAAATTAATCGAACATACAATCAAAAAGAGGACAACTGATTTTTTATCATTTTCAGTCCATTTTGCTGTTTATTTTCAATCATTGTTTAATAATCGACAAAAGTAGTAAAAACAATAGAAAGTTGTTTAAAATAACCATCAATTTTTACTGACAAAAAGTTAGAAAAAACTACTTTTGTGTTTTTTTTTTAAATTTAAAGTTTTTTTTATTTGTATGTAATTACAAAACACAACACAACACACAGATGTACATAATTTTTTTTTGGCTTTATGTGTATGTATATTTGAATAATTTCTTGTAATTTTTATTGAAATAATTTTGTATATATACAAACTATTTAGGTGAAAAAAAAAACAATAAGGAATTATATAGTTTCAATTTTTAGAAACAGAAAACCTAAAAATTACATTTAACAGAAAATATCAACTCCTACAGAATGTCTGTAAATTTTTATAGCTTGTTTTTTGAATGACTGATTCAAATAGTTTAAGAATATATTTCTATGAGTTTCAATTGGTTCTTAATTTAAAAACAAACTTTACGTATTTCTTTTAAAATAAACTACAGTCGGTAATGGATAATATATTGTTAGTGGAACAGAAAATACTTATTTATATGTAATTTATTGTTTACATATGTATAAAAAAAGAGTTGAAAAATATATTTCTATGTATTTTAATAATTTAGAAATAAAAGTCTGTAATACAACTGAACATTTTGTTGTTATTACGGGAAATTTTTCTAATTTGACCCCAGCGGTATTTTTTCTAATCTTAGCAACACATGTTGTTGACGTGTACTACAATTAAATTAGTAGAATAAATTAAAAGCCGCTACTAAATTTTAGTACAGTGGAACTAAAAAACGGTTTGCCAAGATCAGCAACAAAAAAATTACTTAATATTTTTAATATTAGTACAACCAAATTAGTATACAGAATAAGTAAGCATTACTTAATTTTAGTAAATTTCTGTAAAACCCAATGAATTGTAAAATATAGCAAAATTTTAATTTATAAAAAAACAATTATTTAAATGCATAAATTAACTCAATTATTTTTAAATACTCGTACACTTTAAAGCTGCTAATTTCTTTTGAAATTGTCTTTTGAATTCGAATACAGTCAAAGCCCGGTAAAATGCAATAAAATGTACACCTAATTGTTCGCATTTACTACCATACTCTAATTAATATCTGTTGAAATTTACCCAACTTATAGTAGGAAACTGTACTCCTACTATAAGTTGGGTAAATTCACTTTGTGTGCGTAAATGAAAAAAAATACACACATTATGCGTAAGTTGGTAAACACAAAACGAGTAGAATTACATTGAAAAAGATTAAAAATGGATTAAATATTAAAATTTAGAAGGAAATTTACCCAATTTGTGTGTAAAGAAACACATTTTACGTGTAAATGTACACATAAAATGCGTAAAAATCCATTGAAAATGCGTAAAAATCCCCCAAAAAGTCTTATATATACCATTCATAAATATCACGAAAAATCCGAAAATATTTTACCTCTATGTTAAAAATATTATTTTCTTTAAATTTAAATGTAAATGTACGAGTATTTTATTTATAATTATTTATTCCACATATAATAAAAATATTTAAATCATTATGATCGTCAAACCTGACGACTTTAAAAAAAATCGTTACATTGTTTCGAGTTTTTCCTATAGAAAAAGTTCATAGTAATAGTAATCCAAGAAATAGCCATAGATTATTAGCACTTTCTACAGAAAAAGCTTCAGATATTAAGCACCTTTTTATTTTTAAAAAACTTAAAAATGTATTAAAAATTAAAAATTTTTTTGCAACGGGTTGAATTCGGTCCTGAAAGAGATTTACTTTGATCGCATCCAAATGTTCATTACGTCTAGTTTAACATTTTTATCGAGACAGCTAACTGAACATATTGTGTTTACATCGGTACATCTTTTACCACTCGACACCAGTCAATGTTTGTTGAATTCATATAGCGCTCCTTCCAAATTCTCTCATTGCCAATTCAAAAATTATATTGTCATCGCTACCACTGATCCCTCATACCTCCGTATGAGTCAAACAATTTGCACTATAATGAATAATTAGTAACAAAATATAATAAAAAAATTAAAAAAAAAAAAAATTAAATAATTTAAGATTTTTTCTTTCTTTAAGCGAGTATCATATTTGCAATTCTTTTTAAATTTTTAGTAACCTGAAAAATTTTAAAAATGCTACACACAATATTATTGCATTAAAAATAATCTTAAATAGATATTAAATAGATATTAAATAAATCGAAAATACAAGCAAAAAGAGGAATATTGATTTTGCATTATATTCAGGCTATTTTGATGTTTATTTTCAATCATTGTTTAATAGTCGACAATCGAAAGTCATTTAAAATTCGCATAATTTTTTAATTTTTCAAATTGATTTTTTATGTGTATGTAATTACAAATACAACACACACAGATGTATATATTTTTATTTTATATGTGTGTTTTTTCTTTGAATAATTTCTTGTAATTTTAATTGAAATTAAACTATTTTCATAAAACAACAAAAAGGAATTATTTGAATTTCTAATTTTAGAAACAGCCAATATAAAATTTAACATTTAACAAAAAATATCAACTTCTACTGAAAGTCTGTATTTTTTGGAAGCTTTTTTTTTTAATGACTGATTCAAATAGTTTAAGAATATATTTCTATGAGTTTCAATTGATTCTTAATTTAAAAACAAACTCTACGTATTACTCTTTAAATAAACTACAATCGGTTACGGAAAATATATTGTGATTGTACAAATGCATAAAAAAAATATGCTACGATATAACAAATATTTCAGTATAAAGAATGGGCTGATAATATACCATTCGTTATACCGGGATTTGACGGTACACAAATTTATATTTTTTTTATCGAACAAATTTTTTTTTATTTTATTATTTTTTTTACAATATATTTTAGACAACATTAAAAAAAAAAAGCTAAAAAAATAGTAAAAATAAAAACATAAACGAATTTATCATTTTGTTTTAAAAAATATTTTTAGTAATTTTTATGTATTTTGTCAAATTTTATTTGTTTATGAAAAATAGTATCAAAAAATTTTAAGTAATTAAAAATATTTATTGAAATTCACATTCGATTTCTAACAATTTTTTGTATAAATTGTTTGTAAATTGTTATTTTTCATGTAAAAATTCTTTGAAAAAAAAAATTTAAGTTACAAAAAAATAACAAAAGATTTTTTGTATTTACAAATTCCATTATTGGTACCTTTTAAAAAAAAATTTTTTTTGTATTTACAAAAATGTTCTATGGAAGATGTTCAATATTATAAACAGAATTTTGTAATTTTATTTTGAGTATATAAAAAAGTTTAATTAAAAATACTAATACTAAAAACCAAAAAAAAAAAAATAACTTTCGTTAAAAGAAAACTTCATCTATTAAAATTCATTAATATTATTTATAAACTTAAAAAAGTTTGTAAGTTAAAATAACTAAAAAATCATTTAAAAGCAATGATATTTCATTTAAAACCGGTCTACTTAATTTTCATTTAAATTAAATACCATTTGTTATTTATTTTTAAATGTTGATTAATCAACTGACACATCCGTAAGAAACAAATGTTATAATCAATTAAAATAAATGTCAAAATTTTACCTACATTAAAAAATAAATGTATTTTCATTTATTTGAAATTATTTCCGTTTTTGTATTTTTTGTTTTTTTTTTTTTAATATACTCTACAATACGAAATGTATGTATGCATATGAAGCTATTAACACTTTTTCTAAGAATGTGTTTGTGTATGTATGTGTGTTTATAAAGTTCTTGTAATTTGTATTGAAAAATTTTGTATATATAAACCAATTTAAATAAAAAAACAAATTGAAATTTTTTGAATATTTTTTTTGAAACAGACAGCAAACAAAATTTAAATTTGTAATAACTGTTACGGACACAAGTTTCCGTTTTGTGGGTAAATTTTTATTAAATTTCAAACAAATGAAAAAAATAAATGAAACTGAAAAAAATCGGTAAATGATAGTAAATTATTTCGAATAAATGTATAAAAAAGTTAATATAGATATTTATTTGAAAAATAAATGTATGTTCCTTTATTTTTAAATGGAACGGAAAACTTTTTTATTAAACTACAAACAGTTAACTACATAATATTCTGAGTGTATATGTGCCAGTGAAAATTTTACATTTCTGGAATTAGTTGAAAATTTTCAGAGAATAAACAATTATTTTATTTTTTCTGTTCGGATAACAAAATAAATTAAATGAAATATCTTTTAATGGGAATTTTCTTTTAATGGGAATTTTTATTATATTCCCCTTCAGTATTTATAGAGTGTTATTAAGTCGCTTATTACTTTTTAAATTCTATCATATTTTATGCATCTAATATTGCTTTTATATCCAGACAAAAAAAAAATTACAACAACACAAAAATAAAGAAAAAGATGTAAATGATGATGATACATACATACGTAGAGAAAAAGGTACTCGTTTTACAATTTGTATACATTAGTTTAGCATAAATGCTGTGGTTGCTTTTATTTTATTCTTGCATGTTTTTTTTTTTTTTGTAAAATTTAACCATGAGTATTATATGATTTTAATTGGTTTCCTTTTAGTAAAAACACAATTTAGCATGTATATCTTCTATTTACAGATCAAATATTGTGATATGTTATGAATGGTTATTTCAAATATACTATGAATGGATGAATGCATAGGATAAACAAATGACTAAGAGAGAACTCAATTTACAAAAAAAAAAAAAACTAGAATAAAATATATTTTTGTAAAATTATAAACAAACATTTGTTTTTATTCTAAATACACAACTATGCACTTTTGTAATGAATGTAAGTTTTTAAATCGATACTGTGTTCAAAAGGTATATGGAAATTTCTATCGAAATTTAGAAGCCAGTATTAAGCATTAACGAAGAATCAAGTTAAAGTTTTAGAGCGGCAGACATATCTTAAAGAAATTTTTAGCAGTAGGTTTTTTGTTTTTAATCTGAAGCGTATACTTTTTATTTTATGATATTAAATAACACTCATACGCCTTGTGTGTTTTATTATTGCTATTTATGTTAAAACTCTTGCAAAATTTGAAAAGTGTAAAATACCTTAAAAAATATTTCATTAAAAAATTATTATAAATTACTTTGTTTTAAAATTTTTATCCTTAACGCACATAGTGTTCATTGTAAATATGTGTGTAATACAAATAAGGCTACTGAGATACCTTTAAATCTCCATAACAAATTAAAATGTATAGAGCTCAAACGACAATTCAATATGACATCATCTATCATATACATAACTTTTCTATGGAATTTATTGTATTAGTGTCAACAATTTGTCTGAAAATCTTAATTAAATTTCAATTGTATTTTGAATAGATTAAAATTCTTATCTTCCGGTATTAAGCTATATGATTATATACTAGAAGGTAAAGCAAATATATCGTTTGGTGAAATGTAGAAATACTTAAGTAACATCTTAATTTCTTTCAGCAGAAACAAAAAAAGCGTGAATAGATAATTTAACAAATTCATTTAGAAATTATGCATTGACTATGGGACAAACATATGTTGTCAATATATTTTCTTTTTTATTTATTGATTATAATATTCTTTAAATAGACATTCTATAAATAGATAATCTGTTAATAAACATGCGTTCCACAAATTTTATTTTAATAATTAAAATGTTGAAAACTGCGAACTGAGCTAGAACCTTCCGCGATCTTCAATCTGCCAGGTCATTACTTTCCTCTAGGCTAACTATATTAACCTTTTGACAGGTTTGAAATTTTAATATTTTTGTTTAAAAATAACTTTGCAGCAACAACAGAAAAAACATTGTGTTTTTTAATTTAAATTAATTAAAAAATTGTATTTAACAAAAATTAATAAAAAATGTTTATATCCCAGCAAAAATAAATGGAAGTGATTCTTAAGGAATTAATTTTTCATTGATTCCAAAGTATTGTTTAGTCCTGATTTTCCTCTTCTGAGGCAGTTCTTTCTCGCAACTTCCAAAAATATGATTTTTAATATAATTTAAAACTTTTTAAATCTATGAAAATAACCAAAGTTTAATATTAATCTTAGATATTTCTATATAAATTTAACATTTATAACTATGCTTTAAGTTTAAGTGATTTGTTTCCATATTTATCTTACAATTCACCAGATTTTAAATTCTTAAAATCGCATGTTAGTTATTGTTGGTACAAAAAGTAAAATTTTTTTTACATAAATTGCAAGAATTTATGTAAGTAATTTAACCAACAGTCAAACTCAAACTTCATATGGGAAACAAAAACAAATGTGTTAAATTCCCAAGAAGTTAACGGGAGTTTGTGAAAATAGGCTAAGGCCCGATTACTGATGTCCTGTTGAAATCAAAACTACAAATTCAGAATTTATTTGGGATCATAAAAGAAAACTTCCACCCTATGACACCCCTATGTAAAAATCACTGGTTCCGACCCAAAGTTTCACGACAGCGGAATCAAAATCACTGCTTCTTTTTCTCTTCTTTTGCAACTTTTTTTTTTGCTGGCATGTTTCAACTTAGAACCCTAAGACTAGCAGGCTTTGTCTCTACCCACTGCACCACAGACACTTACATTAAGTTGTAGTCTAATTTTGAACACAAATATGTTTATGAATAAAAGAAAATAATGTAATACAATTTTATTAAAATTACCAAAAATTCCATTTGTTTGTTGAATTGAATACACAATATCTATTTGTGTTTAAAATTAAATTTTTTCTATTAAAAAATTACTGATACTAAGAAGCTTTTTTATAGAAAATTCTTTAAAATCCTAGAGTTTTTAAATTATTCTAGGCTAATTTAATTGAAAGATTCTTTCAAAAATTTTATTTGGTAAATCTCTTAATTTTTGAAAATTGTATAATTCAATCTTTTAAATTCTGAAAATTTTATAATTCAATCTGTCGTATTTTTAACTACTACTATTTTTTCTGGAAATATTCGGATTTAAATGTTTTTATTTAAATATAAAAAATTTGAAAATTTGAAAATTTGCTGGTCCGCCAGCCAGTTAAAATGACTTAAGGGGTCCATGAAGTTAGTGGGAACCACTAAATTAGAGGGATATCCGTCAAACGTGTCTTGATGGAATCCTGTGTGTCCTGGAGCAAAAGTAGGTACTCATTTTTTAAGTTGATGCTCTTAACTTTTTTTGCTGCTTATAAAAATATATGCCAGAGCGAAAATATATTTTCAACGTTTTTTTTAATTTTTTCTGTTTTAAAAAACAATTTTTAAAAATATACAAAATTTTGAATTTTCGTTCTTGTCGCTTGAAAATCGTTCATTGAAGAAAATAAGTTTAAAGGCAGAAAATTGGTAAATTATGTATTCTATCGATGTCGAGTAATTGCTTTAATAAAAAATTGTTATTTACAAAATCTACTTAATATCTTACAACCACTTTATTGGGCGATCTTCGGCATTACATGGATGAGAAGATCTGGCACAGTCCATATTATAAAATACCAAAAATTATATATTACTAAACACCATAATTTACATTTGAAAACCGCCGCTGAGCGGCGATTAAACCTCTTAGTTCTTCGGGGCTATCAAATTCATGTATGCTTGACTTAAATTTCCAGATATAGGCAATGCATTGTTCAAAGTTTAAACTATTTGGATTATATTTTTATATATTTCCATGTATTTTTTTTAAAAAAAACTTTAGATTCTAATTAATTTTCACGGGAATTTTTCCAAAAAAAATTCTCACACCTTTGCAATTAAAAAAATCCTTTGGTTGCGAGTACTTTTTCCATAAAAATAAGCTCAGATATATTTCCCAGTACTCCATGTAGTAATTCCTAAAGAAAATCTCAGACTCTGGGGACTTATTCCTATAGAAAACCCCTCAGATTCATAGAAATATTTACTTTGGGAAAACACTCAAAATCTCAGAACTAGAAAAATGCCCTAGATTCTCAAGACTAATTATACCCTTCACCATAGGTGGAAGGGTATATATAAGTTTGTCATTCCGTTTGTAATTTCTACAATATTGATCTTAGACCCTATAAAGTATATATATTCTGGGTCCATATGAAGAGCGAAGTTGATTTAACGATGTCCGTCTGTCCGTCTGTCCGTCTGTCCGTCTGTCCGTCTGCCCGTCTGTGTGTTGAAATGGGTTTTCCGAAGAACCCAGACATGATGAGGACTTGATTCTTTTTTATTTCTGTTACATGTGATCCATTTCTGTTTGCTATTAAAAATCAGACAGATCGGTTAATAAATGGCTGAGATATTAGCAAAAAACCAGGACTACCTCTAATTTTTCCAGTAAAATCCCTTTGTTTAATAAGAGTGTGAAGATAAATACGTAGGTTAAATACGTTTCACAACTATTGTGAATGATATAAATAAAAAACAAATAGTAGTGTCGCCAACTTTTTTTTGCCTAGAAAATGCCAAATTTGACAAGAAAAGCGCTGAAACATATGGAAAAATATAAATTTGAGATTTTACATGACATATTATTTTGGATTAAAATTTTTGGACATTTTAGAAAAAATAAATGGGGATACCGATTGTTTGTGGAGAGCTATGAGGTAGTAGATTCCAACGATGTATTCATCTCCTTCAGAATCACTCTAGGTTTCGAGTTTTGCATTTTAAAGAAAATTTATTTTTGAAATTCCACATAACATTATTTAAAATTAAAATTTTTGGACATTTAAGAAAAAAATAAATGGGGGTACCGCTTGTTTGTGGAGAGCTATGAGGTAGTTGATTCCAACGATGTATTCATCTCCTCCAGAATCACTCTAGGATTCGAGTTTTGCATTTTAAAGAAAATTTATTTTTGAAATTTCTCATAACATTATTTAAAATTAAAATTGTTGGACATTTAAGAAAAAAATAAATGGGGTTACCGCTTATTTGTGGAGAGCTATGAGGTAGTAGCTTCCAACGATGTATTCATCTCCTCCAGAATCACTCTAGGTTTAGAGTTTTGCATTTGACAAGAAAATTTATTTTTGAAATTTCTCACAACATTATTTAAAATTAAAATTTTTGGACATTTAAGAAAAAAATAAATGGGGGTACCGCTTGTTTGTGGAGAGCTATGTGGTAGTTGATTCCAATGATGTATTCATCTCCTCCAGAATCACTCTAGGATTCGAGTTTTGCATTTTAAAGAAAATTTATTTTTGAAATTCCACATAACATTATTTAAAATTAAAATTTTTGGACATTTAAGAAAAAAATAAATGGGGGTACCGCTTGTTTGTGGAGAGCTATGAGGTAGTTGATTCATTCATCGTTGGAATACATCGTCGGAATCTACTACCTCATAGCTCTCCACAAACAAGCGGTACCCCCATTTATTTTTTTCTTAAATGTCCAACAAATTTAATTTTAAATAATGTTATGAGAAATTTCAAAAATAAATTTTCTTGTCAAATGCAAAACTCGAAACCTAGAGTGATTCTGGAGGAGATGAATACATCGTTGGAATCTACTTCCTCATAGCTCTCCACAAACAAGCGGTACTCCCATTTATTTTTTTCTTAAATGACCAAAAATTTTAATTTCAAATAATGTTATGTGGAATTTCAAAAATAAATTTTCTTTAAAATGCAAAACTCGAATCCTAGAGTGATTCTGAAGGAGATGAATACATCATTGGAATCAACTACCTCATAGCTCTCCACAAACAAGCGGTACCCCCATTTATTTTTTTCTTAAATGTCCAAAAATTTTAATTTTAAATAATGTTATGAGAAATTTCAAAAATTAATTTTCTTGTCAAATGCAAAACTCGAAACCTAGAGTGATTCTGGAGGAGATGAATACATCGTTGGAATCTACTCCCACATAGCTCTCCACAAACAAGCGGTACCCCCATTTATTTTTTCTTAAATGTCCAAAAATTTTAATTTTAAATAATGTTATGAGAAATTTCAAAAATAAATTTTCTTTTCAAATGCAAAACTCGAAACCTAGAGCAATTCTGGAGGAGATGAATACATCGTTGGAATCCACTGCCTCATGTCTCTCCACAGACAAGCGGTATCCCCATTTATTTTTTCTTAAATGTCCAAAAATTTTAGTCCAAAATAATATGTCATGTAAAATCTCAAATTTTTATTTTTCCATATGTTTCAGCGCTTTTCTTGTCAAATTTGGCATTTTCTAGGCAAAAAAAAGTTGGCGACACTACTATTTGTTTTTTATTTATATCATTCACAATAGTTGTGAAACGTATCTAACCTACGTATTTATCTTCACACCCTTTTGTTTAATATGTATGTAGAATTTTGAGCATAACAACACATCCATGTGTTAAAATTCTTTTCTCTCTATTGACGATGATTTTGTGTGAGCTTCAATAGCTCAGTTGTCTAGACGCTGTGTCACAAATACTTTTTTTTTCTCTAAGCCCGCGGGGTTCGAGGTTCAAATCTCGTTTCAGGTCAATTCACTTTTTTTTTGTACATTTTTTTTTTTTATTATTTTCTTAAGACTTTTTTTTTGCTTATTTTTGGTTTTTTTTAACATTTAATAATTAATTTATATAAAATTTTATATTCATAATTAAATAATCCATAAATAGGCTAAAAACATCAACATTTTTATAAAAACCCTCTGATACAAACAAAATACAAACGTTTTTATACCTTTCACCACAGGTGGAAGGGTCGCGGGTTCGTTAAGATTTTTTTTTTGTTTATTTTTTGTTTTTTTTTTACATTTAATAATTTATTTAAATAAAATTTTATATTAATAATTAAATAATCCATAAATAGGCTAAAAACATCAAAATTTGTATAAAAACCCTCTGATACAAACAAAATACAAACGGTTTTATTTCTATTTTTTGCACCGATTTAAAAGAATTTATAAAAAGATTTTTAAACCATTTTATTTCTCACATATTAAGAACATTTTATACATAATTTACCTTTGAGTGCAACTATTTTAGGTCATAACTTATAATAATTTATAAAAAAAATTATAAACTATTTTCCTTCAAATTTTTAAAATTAAGCTAAAGAAATTACAAATATTTCTAATAAAAAAGCGAAATAAAATCCTAAATGCAAATTTGCCAGCTAAATCAAACTATTTTGTAGAAATAAAACACATGCAGTTCTAGTGATTTCTTTTAACGATTTGTTGAAATTCTTTTCTTTCACCTCTTAACCTTTTATACACAAACAACAAACACTATTCTAGAGCTGTATTATGACCTATGGATACGTCTTATATAGCAAAAGATCGAAAATCTTTAGTATAACATATTTGCTGAAAAACTCGGAAATATCGGTTCAGATACAAAAAAGTTATGCCCAAAACATACATTTTTTTAAAATACATATTTTCTGGAACCATAAATCTTCCCGAGTCCAAGTTTTATCTCCAAACTAAATGGTTAATTTCCTCTTAAAGGCGTCCGTATATAAATCTGTCCATTTCATATATGTCCATATATAAACTTCAGTTTTTTCCCAACCATGGTGAAGGGTATATAAGATTCGGCATAGCCGAATTTAGCCGCTCTTACTTGTTTCTATAGTAAAACTAAGATTTTGGGAATTTTTTTTATAGCAAAATCCTCACGTTTTAGGACTTTTTTCCTATAAGAATAAGTCCTTATATTCTGAAAACTTTTTTCTTTATCCACAGACCCTTAGAAATTTTTCCTTTGGACTCTCAGTCTCTGAAGACCATTACCCAGAGAAATTCCCTCAGATTATGAAGACTATTTTCTATAGAAAAACTCATTTTTTGGGGATTTTTATTTAACGAAATTCCCTCTCTTGGCTATAAAGAAACCCTGAGGTTCTACGATATTTTTGCATTAGAATCAAAGTTCTAAATTATAAAACAAAAATTCAACAAGAATTCAAGTTAAAATCAAACAGTCTTTCTACAGAAAAAATTCATACACTCAGAAAAAAAAGTTAGTAGAAAAATTTGTGAACGGTTTTCAATCTCACTTTACTATTTTTGTACTGATTTTTAGAAAAAATTATTATTTAGCAGAGTTTCTTCAGAATATTATTCAGAATATTTACAAATTTTTGTTGCTAATTTCAGAAATCATTTATAAATTTATGAAAACCGATTAGCTAAAATTAGTAAAAAAAAAAAAGTGGATATTGAAGGATATGTTATTTCTAATTAAAACGTACACCTACACACTTAAATTGCCTTAAAATTTTACATAAAATAAAAACAGGGATCGGAAGTGAATATACCGACTCATGTCTGACAATAGGACATCCACTTAAAATAGCACTAAAAAGTTTTTTAGTTCTAAAAATCAGTCCTAAAACAATTAAAATTTTAACTTAAAAGTAAAAAAATTGACTAAATATTTTTCAAAACAAAGATTAACAAAACAAAATTATTAATTCGTTTATGTTTTGACAATTTTTAAAATTTTAAGCCTTTGATTTTTAATTTTGTATAAAATATTTTTGGAAAAAAATAAATAGAATTAAAGAATTTTGATGCTCGATAAAAAATTAAAGCTTTGTACTATTATTAATAATATTAAGTAATTTTTTTTTTACTGATTTTATCAAACGGATTTTAAATTTCACATTACAAAACGTATACTAAAATTTAGTAGTGGCTACTAATTTCTCTACTAATTTTATGAACTACACGTCTGCAGAAATGTGTTGCTAAGATTAGCAAAAAATACCGCTGGGCTCAATTTAGCAAAATTTCCAGTAACAGCAAAATTTTTAGTTGCCATTACAGGCATTTCTTGGTGAGTGTAGAATATAAGTTTCATAATCAGACTTTTTCTGTTAGTGTACTTTTGCATTGTTTGTATTTGAATAGTAATTTTTAACAATTATTATATATTCATTGTTATACATATAATTATATACAATATCATATGCGTTTTCAAAAGCCTTGATAGTGGTGAACATTTTGTATTTGTTTAAAATCTTATAATTTTTTAAGGCAGAACGATACGATTATAAATAATTATATATAATCATATAAGTACAGGAACAATGTAATCTCAGAAATTAATTTTTCCTTTTTTAATAAAGCTAGCTATTATGTATAGGCAGACTTTTTTTCAAAGCCTTCCGAGGGCTTTTTATATTTTAAGTTCAAATTTTTTTTTGTTTTTATATTTTAAATTCAAAATTTTTTTACACAATTTTTTTTTTTTATATATTTTTGATAAAATAAATTTCTTATAATATATTGTTGGATATAATCTGCCAATTTTTGGATAAGTTTAGATCTTACTAAATCCTCAAATATATTGCTGGCTCTAATTTGCCAGATATTAAATAATATCAAATTTGATTTAATTATATATTGCAACAGATCAACTTTTTTTACTCAGAATCTCGGTATGATATAATTTAATCCACAATATTTTAAATAAAACACTTGTATCAAAATATAAAAAGTCTTTGAATTTAAACTTTGGAAAAAATTTTATTTTGTTAAATTTTATAAATTATAAATCCTCTAAAATTTCATTAATAAAAACTGTTAAAAGAACATAAATTTCCATAAAATTTTAAAAGTTTTCCATTTTTGTGAACATAAATTAAATGAAATTAAAGATATATACATATTTTATATTAACACATTTTATATGCAATTAAAACTTTTTTTTGGCTTCAGCTTCTTCTGCTCATGTTATTATTTAGTTAACTTATTCGTTTAACACTTCCTCTAACAAAAATAAAAATGCCAAAATGCTTCAAAACAGCAATGAGAAAATATAACACATTTGGTGTTTTCTTTATACTAACATAACACAAAAAAAAAAGATATTATTATTATACTTTCATATAAACTACTGGGAACATAAAACTTGACTTTTAAAATGATCAAAAACATATTTATATTTTAACCCGTTCCATAAGATATCGCTCAAACCCTGATTAAATGTTTTAATTGCTTTACTAACGCTCTTAGCTATCAATGCATTGTAGGGTATTTGAAAAAAACTGGCAAAACTTGTGGAAACTGTTCTTGGATTAAGTTGTACACTTTCGACCCCAGTATCATTACTGGTAGGCCAAAAAATAATGATACGTCATAAGCGTTTCTGCATGAAAAACGTAACAAAAGTGTTAGCAGTGGAAATCGTCTAGCCTTCAATTAAGGGACACCTTAATAATTGTATACCTTTATTTTGACAATATAATATATTTTTTTTAAAAGTTTCATTACATGATAAATTATTTCTGATACACATAAACATGTATGTATCTTTTTCCCATTTTTTTTAACTTCAAGTAGCTAAATTTTGTTTATTGTTTTCATTTAATTTGTTTACAGCCATCTGTATGTCATGGTACTTTTAAAGCTCATGTGTTTCAAAAATAACCACATCATTTGTAAAGCTTATCAAACTAAAGTATTGGTAATTATTTACTCAACATGCTCAACTTAATTAGTTTGCGGATTGGTTCTTATAAGATGCTTTATTTCCACTTTATATACACAAGTAACTTCTACTGTGAAAGCCAACCAAGTGCAATTTATAATGATTTAATATGAGTGACATGTTAAGAAAGGAGTTTATGGATTTCGTATGTAAATGTGTTCAGCTAATGTAAAATGAACATTGTCAGTGGCCTTCCATAAGTTTAAAAAAAAAATAAAAATAAATTATATTTCGTTACAATTCATTTATGCATTCTTCTTAATATTTTTTTTTTATATTTATGCTGAAACTAAGTTTTTTTTTTTTTTTTGTAGTACATTTAAATTTCAATTTATTATTTTTTTTTTGGAAACTTAATATTTTTCTTCTTTAAATTCTACTTTTTGGTTTAATCAGAAAAAAACTGTGTATTTTCTTTCATGAATTCATTTGCATAAATCAGCACAAGTTGTACGGCATTTTATGGCAAAAAAAAATTGTATAAAGAGTTGTAACAGAAAAAGTTTTTTTTTTTTTTGTGATTTGTGTTTGGGTAACACCTGCAATTTACTAAAATAGAAAACAAATATAAAATCTATAAATTTTAATTTAAAATTTAATAAAATAATTTTACGGTAAAATGTGACATTTAAGTGGTTTAATGTCACAAAATTTTTCTAGGGGCTTTAATTAAAAAACAAGAATTTGATTAATAATGGCTAATACCGTAGGCATTAATTATGGAAAATGCTTAACAACAATAGTCTTTAGGCAGTGATATATACATTATGTTATTTTTGAATTAATTAAAGAATAAAATAATTGTTTTAAAGAGTTGAGCAATTTAAAATAGATAATAAAAACTAAATATCTATAGCTACATATTTTACGCTTTGGCTGATAGAGGGCATAGCAATTAAAAATTGAAATAATTTTTGGCTGATAGGTATTGTACAGTAAGAATATTTTATTATTTAAAACGGTTTTTTTAACTTTTCTTCAACGTATAATTAAATAAAACACAGTTTCCAAGAAACGATATAATTTGAATTGGAAATAGTTACATATCTTGCTATAACTCAGCTATTGTTAATTCTAATAAAAGTGATAATATTCTCTTGGTATAACAATTCAATTTTCTGTGTAACCTTTAATTCGGCTGGGGAAGTTGTTGTATCCTTTATTAGAATTCACTTTAAGTTCCATATAACAATTTGATAAATACTTTGCAGATCCTAATTACGCAGCTGTTGGATCATTTATGGCTGGACTAACTTTTAAGCGAAGAAGTTTGGCATCATTGTAGTTTTTAAAAAATTTTAGTTTAAATACCTTGATTTAATGACACCATACATTTATTTTTACTTATATACTTCATTGACTGTTTTTTAGTTGATGTTTTTAGTTTGAGATCTAGTTTAGCCATTTCACTATCTGTTCTCTATCTCTTTTTTAAGCAATCTCCAATAATTTTTCGTTATTATTATTTTTTTTTTTTTTTGTAAGTTTACAAACAGAATGTCATTTCTTTAAGAATCCTGAAAATGGACTTTGATGTTCATAATAAAGTCTTATAAATAGTTTAAGAAAACAATTTTGCTTAAAATAAATAATAATAATAACGATGACCTTTATGTGGCTGATAGAGGGTATTGCATTCAAAAATAATTCTTATGGTAAAAGAAATAACAACTATCAAAAACGTTTTAAGTTTAAATTTTTGTCAGAAATGTAGCTGTCATTAATGAGCGGCAGTGATTTTAGCTTAAGTTATTCGCCCTTAGAGATAAAAACTTATAGAATACAATTTTTCGTTAGAAAAACTTAGCCAATAGTATTCAATTAAATGTCATTACTTCATAAAACACCTAGAAAAGATATTTGTTGTCCCAGCCGAATTTGGTTTTAATCGAATTGCTAATGAAAATTCTACTGTCTCAACAGTTATAGGATTGCTAGTATTGAATTATCAACCGAGTTGAAATGGCGACAATAAAATTTTCGGTTGTACCAACGAAAACTCGCTTGGGATAACAAATTCGGTTGGGTCAATAATTTTTTTTCTGTTATAAAGGAAATAAAAATAATAAAAAAATTATTTCCAAATCAATATTTTAACTTAAGCTTTTCTGATAATAAAACTACTAATCTCTTTCTCCCGCCTCTAATAAAAGACGACGTATTTTTTAGACCCTTTAATTTGCTAATACACTCAAAATAGTTTAAATTAACTGAAAAAGTAATTTAAAATAAATTAAAAATGAGTTTAAAACCGGTTATTTAAATCAAATAACCTTTTCAGTTATTTTTAAACTTTTAATATTATAAATTAACTTACAAAAACTTAAAACAATTTTCTATTTATTTAAACTGTTTATAAACTAAACTGATATCCGTGAAATCAAGTGATATTTCCTTTATTTATTTCGTTTAAACTGACATCTAATAAACTACAAAGCCCGTCAAAAGTTATGATTTATCCTTTATTTCGTGTTTTTCAAATTAACTGCAAATTCGTAAAAATAAATGATATTTCGTTAATTTCGTTCTTTTTAATGTCATAAAAAATAACTTCTAAGTCTGTAAAAAATAAACGACTTTTTATTTATTTTTTAACTATAAAGAAAAACAAGTAAAAAAGGCTAAATTCGGCTGTGCCGAATCTTTGAATACCCTCCACCAATATCCTAAAAAGAGAATATCTACTGTTTTTGATACAAATAATATAAAAAAAAATTTGAAGTAAAATTATGTAGGTGAAACAATTTTTTGGGGTGAAAAAGTTTTTCAGATGTGAAAAAAAATTTTAGTGGTGAAAAATACAAAGTACTTACTGCTAAGCGACTGGTGAAAAAACTATGAGCAAATATGTTATGTACCAGTCGCTACTATGAAATTGTACTAAATTTGTATGGGCAATTTAGAAGCACCTTTACATTTTCACTAGTTATTTTAACCATGGACTGCACAAAAAGATATTTTAAAGCATAGTTTTTGGCAAATACTCAATTTTGATACTGGCGAATGGGGACTAGCTCTGCAGCAGAATATGCCTAATGGAGATAATGCACTTTCTGTTGCGCCACGTATTGATAAATATTTGCAACGAATGTTCTTTCTTTAAAAAATTAAAGTGCGTTTGACTAATGAAGAGAATACAGCAAAGTAATTAATTTTTTAAAGAAAGAACATGAGTTGTAACTATTTGTCAATAGATGGCCCATCAGAAGGTGCATTCTCTCCATTAGGCATATTTTGCTGCAGAGCTAGTCTCCATTAGCCATACTGTGCTACAATATGCAGTAGAGTATTATTGGTTTTCTATTTTCTTCGTAACATAAATCAATATTTACCAAAAACTATAAAAAATATATGTTTTATTTTATTTTTTTAAATCAATATTCATTTAGATGTTTAAGAGCACAATATTGCACTTTATTTATGTGTATTTTTTAGTGGAAGACAAAATTAACATGAATATACATATGCCAATCCCTCAATTCTCAAATATATAAATACAAATGGAATATATGTAAAAAAATAATATTTTCTTTTATAAAAATTACTTTTTTGACATAAAAATGTAAAGAAATGCTTTTATTACGTCAAACATTTGAAAAATTGACTTTAAAATTAGGAAATTAGTCTACTAGTAACATCTGAATCCATTAGAATTTGAAGTATGTAGTTAATTTAATATTTTTGGTACATAAATTAATTGAAAGTCTAATCCAAGGCTATATCAACCTAGCAATGGGGCAGGGTATTGTTTTGATGTGATTCTGCGCCACCTATTCAAAAGTAGCGGCACTAAAGCACTTATGCAGTTTGCTCTTTATATATAAATTTCTTTGGTAGCCATGGGGCAGGGTATTGTTTATGTTAATTCGGCGCCACCTATTCAAAAGTAGCGGCACCAAAGCAATTATGTATTTTGCTCTTTCTTTATATTTAAATGTCTTTGGTTACAAAAACAAAAAAAAAAAACATTTTATGGAATGAAACGAAAAACCAACAAATCTTAACAGAAAAAAATAGATACAGAAAAATTGTACCAATTTGTATGAAAAATTTAGAGGTACCTTTACATTTGCACTCATAACTTTTTTGACATTTAAGCATTAAAATATTCTACGAAAATGTTTACCGGAAAATTTCAGTGGGGGTCAACAAAGACACAGTTGTTGTAAATTCTTATGGGGTCGCTATTCTGTTCCATTCAAAAAGTCTTAATTTATTGGACAGTGTAATTTAAATAAACTACAGTCAGTTAAAGAAAAAAATGTTGAGTTCATAGCATTTAAGTTACCGTTGATAATTTTTGTTCACATGTACATCAACATTTTGCTTGAAATTTTTAATTTCATGGTTAGTTCCACATAATAATAAAAGTATATCTTGGTTAAAAAACTTTTAGTTTTCATATAAATAATTAAACATTTCGAATAATTGTAGTTATACGAATCGTGTGCTTTATACTAGTAACTGGCTTTCACAAGAAACTAATAATAATAAAATGCATTTGTCAAAAGTTACAATTCTCCTTTTATTTCTTATTGGAGTAATTTTTGCTTATCCAATGGCTGAGGAGTCTACTGATACAACAGATGCTGAACTCATTAATATAGACTCTAGCGATGAGGAAATTAAAATTGATTCTAGACCTGATTGTTCTGCAGAAAAGTCTGAAGAAATTACTGATGCTGATGATTCTAGTTCTGATTGTAGCGATGATGAGCTTGAATGTAAACCTAAAACTGATTCTTCATCAGAAAAGGCTGAGGAGATAATTGATGGAACTGAATTTATGAATATACCCCCAAGCGAAGAAGAACTTAATTTAAGTGATGATTCTGCTGCAGAAATATAAAATCAGTAACCATCAGTGCTGTATAAAAATTCATAGATCAATACGTCTTGTAATAATAAACAGCAAAAATTAATAAAAATTATTAGAAAAATATAATTATTCAAAATTAAATAATTCTTTTATTAAATGTCAAAACTGTAACATTAAGGGATCGACAACCCTACAAATATGTCATTATTTAAAATAATATGATGTGCTAAAAGGAAACTTAAAAAAAATATTTAGAGATAACAGTTCGTCATGGAAAATTCAAAGTTGTCCATTATATTAAATTAATTAAAAATGGAAAAGTACTACATTTAGTTATTACTTCCACGACTCATCAACTCTAATATATTTTGGGTTTCCATTTTGAATATGAAATCAAAATTATAATCCGAGTCGCGAATTTTGCAAAAATTCTATAAAAACCAATTTTTGACCTTGATCAAGAAATTTAACCTCTGCCCAAAATTCTTTTTTGAATGATTATTTGTCCCCGGTATTTTCGTTAACCAACTAAAAATGTAAAATTTTACTTTCAGTTATAAGGATAAGTATTATCCTTTCAAAAATTAAAAACAATGCCAACTGTAATGAAAGCCCTTGGCTAGTAGATTGCAAATGTACAACAATTTGGATTTTTTGATGACATGGGTTTTATGTTATGTTAGATAGTAAGGAAAATACTACCTAAATGAATTTCGTTATATTTTCAAAACCCGCGAATAATTTAAAAACCAGAGTTTGGTTTTATTTTGATTCCAGATTCATAATTTTCATAAAAATTATGATCAAAATTGAGAAATTTGTTCTTACAAGATGTAAGCAAGTTAAAATTTTACTTACAACTTGAAAGAAAATTTTAATATTTTGACTAAAATATAAGTTTTTACTTTTAATGGATTTTTTTTAATTTTTATCTCATATTGCTTTTATGCACATTAATTAAGACTGGGTTGGAAAATTTTATCCAATTTTTGTTTATAGTTTAAAAATTAATTCAATTTAAAGTCAACCCTACTTTTTGTATAAATTACTCTAACGACAAATTCCTAACTTTTAAAAGTTTATTTTTTCTGTTTTTGCTTAAACTGATCTAAGAGAGTTTTTAGAGGAGAGTTTTAGTGGATCATTATATATATAGTTATCATATTGTGATAATAAAATAATACGATTCGATATTTTTAAAAAGTTCTTTAAATTTAAGCATATTTCTTTAAGAAATGTTTTTCCTAATGAAAAAATTTGATATTAAGGCCTTGTTCAAGAAAACTTCTTTAAATATATGAACTTTTTTTTTGGCAATATGCGCCCACGAGTTGGCGTAAGAGCAATAATAATAATTACAAGTAAGAGCGGCTAAATTCGGCTATGCCGAATCTTATATACCCTTCACCATGGTTGGGAAAAAACTGAAGTTTATATATGGACATATATGAAATGGACAGATTTATATACGGACGCCTTTAAGAGGAAATTAACCATTTAGTTTGGAGATAAAACTTGGACTCGGGAAGATTTATGGTTCCAGAAAATAGGTATTTTAAAAAAATTTATGTTTTGGGCATAACTTTTTTGTATCTGAACCGATATTTCCGAGTTTTTCAGCAAATATGTTATACTAAAGATTTTCGATCTTTTGCTATATAAGACGTATCCATAGGTCATAATACAGCTCTAGAATAGTGTTTGTTGTTTGTGTATAAAAAGTGAAGAGGGGAAAGAAAAGAATTTCAACAAATCGTTAAAAGAAATCACTACAACTGCATGTGTTTTATTTCTACAAAATAGTTTGATTTAGCTGGCAAATTTGCATTTGGGATTTTATTTCGCTTTTTTATTAGAAATATTTGTAATTTCTTTAGCTTAATTTTAAAAATTTGAAGGAAAATAGTTTATAATTTTTTTATAAATTATTATAAGTTATGACCTAAAATAGTTGCACTCAAAGGTAAATTATGTATAAAATTTTCTTATTTAGTTTTCATATTACAGCCAATCATATTATAAAATAGAAACTGGCAATCATGACATAATAAAATATTTACCAGAATATTGATGGTAGCGACCATATTGAAAGAAACTATTTATACACCAATAACTCGATTGTGACAACAACACCCGAATACAGCAATTGTAGTATACTAGCAGTGATCATGTTGCAACCATGTGTTTTTTCTACATGACTATATTTGGGGATTTAAAAAGATTTTATTTAATCAGAAAAATGGAAGATCGAATTAAATCCATCAATATATTTGGTGATTAAGTGGTGGATTATGTGAGTAAGATACAAATCTCGGATCAAATTATGTATTTAGGTATATATATACATGCTGACGATCACGTTTTCCTTCATAACTCAGGAATCAAATGAGTCTTCACCTTAAAACTTTGCCACAAATGTAGACAGGCCTTAGTTTTTAACATATATTTTTTCAGAATGTTAAAAAAATTAGATTTTGAGATATGAGTCTTTAAAAATTAAACTTAAAAAAATTACCTTTAACCTTTTTATACAAAAAAAACTTTTGGGACGCTATTTTAAAGGTAATGTATTCACCTTTAAAATGGTACCAATAAAAAAATTTGTATAGTTTGGAAGTTATGTGCGTCTTTATATGGAAACTTTTACGATATTTTCGAAAGGTTAATGATTTAATAAACACTACCCATTTACAATATTTGTGGCGAATTTCATTAAAATCGGAGATGACAAATCCGAAAATGGCAGTTTTCTGTGCAGTTAGGCTTGGAATGCCCCATATATCATATAAAAAAAATGTTTTTGACATGGGGCAATATATTGAATTATATGTTTTACCATATCGAAAATATTTCTGATCTGGGACCATATACTGAATTATAAAAAAGAATGTTTTCATAAAAGACTATTTATTATTTTATCTCAAATATGAGACAGTGTATATAAATATATATTGTTTTGTATACCACCAGATAAACGTATATATGATTCTTTAAAATGCATATATAAATATAAATGCTTCCGTGTAAGACAAATATAATTTTGTATAGTGTTATATATAATTTCATATGATATTATATATATACCATACGGTTTAAACCGACTCTATTTCTATACACGCAACTTGCAGCACACAAATCTTACTGTTATATAAGCAGCAGAATTTCTATTTACTTTTCTGCAAAACCACTTGTTTTTTAATGTCGATCATTAGAAATTCTAACTCGTAGTGAACGTACTCAAAATTTCTTCTGAAAAACAAATACTTAGTCAGTAATTTTTCTTCTGGTTTATGTGGGAGTAAATCGTAGGACAGCTGAAATGAAAGAAATAATTAAAAACCGCCATCAGCGAGTATTTCTCTAAAGAGAACGCAGTGCTCTCCAAAAATTTGCTATACACGCAAAGAAAAAACATGGTTGGGCAATCATATTCGAAAAGCATCATATATTTTTGGGATTATGATTGTGCCAACCACAGACGTACTATAATATAGTTATGATATTATGATAATAACATAACCATAATTTTACCATAATATGATTCCTATAGTTATATTATGATTCGAAACTATGAAAAAGTTTTTTTAAATTTAAGAATATTTCATTAAGAAATGTTTTTCCTAAAGAAAAAAATTTGATATTAAGCACTTTTTTAAAACTTTTTTGATTGCATGGACTTTTTAAAGAAAAATACTCCAAAAAATAGTTGAATTCTAGGCACTTTTTAATAAAAAAATTCATAGTTGTTTGCAATAGAAAAATTCTTAGATTATGAAGACAAATGTCAAAATTTTTCTCTTACAAAAAGTTCTTAGAATCGAAGAATATTTCTATTAGAAAAAGTCCTTAGGATCTAGGTATTATTCCTGATAAAAAGTCCTCACAATCTAAGAATTTTTTATTCAAATAAAGGCCTTAAATTAAAAACCTGGTATTTTGTATAAGAAACCTTTTCGTACAAAGTAACTCTTGGGTTTTACAGACATTTTCTTATTCAAAATTATTTTAGTGTGAAAGATTCCGTGTTCTTTTTCCACAAGAAAGTCGTTATTTATAAAAAATTAATTAATAAACATATTTTTTTAAAGTTTTGTTTTTATTGAAAAGAATTAAATATATATAAAATCTTTATACAGAATCATTTTGACAATGATTTTTTTACAATGAATTGGTAAGTATAATTTATGTTTAATATAAGGCATTTATGAAAATGAAACCCCTGGTAGAAATGATCACTTATAATAATTTTTTATTTTTTGTTTTGAAAACAAGGCAGTATAATAGTTCCATTATTATCATAATTTTTTCATAGACGGATTTTTTTTTACCAAATTATGGTTACATCCAATCATGTTATAAAATAGAACGAATTATGAAATAATAACCTATTTACTATAATAATGATAATAGTGACAATATTGATGGTTAGAAGTTATTTATAAACCAATATCTTGATTGTGGCAACCATAATATAGTAGCAGTGATCATGTTGCAACAATAAAAAAGGCAACGATGATTCTGACATACGATGAGGAGCAAAAACAATATAATCTGAAATTTGTTAAGGATTATAGAAAGAAGTGTTCCGACTGCGACAGAAATAAATTAGTTCAAAACCTTTAATGTACGAAGTTTATTGTTTTTGCTTTTAATACTTTTCTGCATATATAATATACATTGTATTTACATTTTTAATAAAAATAAAAGCATGTAATACAATTTTTTGTGAAATCAATTGTTTTGAAGTTATGAGACAAGAAATTTGAATTTTTTGGTTTTCCCCAAATTTGATTGGGATTGCGGCACGTCTTAGCTCCAGCCGATGAGCCTGACATTTTTTCAGGATGATTTTTTTTACAAAAATTCACCAAACTGGTTGGTGAGACAGGAAAAAAATCAAACATTTTTTGTTAAGGGCCACCCTAGTGATCATATATAAACTTGTTTACTCGGAATATAAAAAATTTTCACCTAGATACCATCGCTTCCAAAAAAGGAGTTTAAAGATTAAGAACGAAATTAAACTGAAATTTGATTTTACAATATTATTTTTAAGAAAATAAAAACAGGCAATTTAATTTGCTCCATTTAACATGTAATATTTTCTTATGACCACCCATCGGAATACCTTAAAGGAAAATTCAATTACTTTTTTATATGAATTAAGTTTTTGTTATACATTAATTTTTTCCTTAAAGGGTTATAAAAAATAATATTAATTTAAATAAACTATACATCCACTCGTTTATTCCTTGAATGCCATAAAATGAAATGTCTGCGATAAATGAAAATAAATGTTGATGTCTGAGTGCATATAACAGCTGTTAACCACTTCATAAGTATTACATATTCTTTTTAACTTGTTTTTTTTTTCTTAAGGAAGTTGGTATGTTTTGTACTAAAGTAGCAAGAATATCATCATATATGAATGAAAAACAAAATAAAAAAAAATCAAATGTAACACTTTCTTAAACTTACAGTTTATATGTTAAAAAGAAAACCAAAATAAAAAGATCCAAAGGCAAACCTTGTACTTATTTCAAGGAAGTTAATACACTAATGGAAGATATGAAGTAAAATTATAAATAGTGGAAATCACGTAATCCATAAAGTAAATTTTTACTATTTTTATGTCATCATACACAGATGTTCTATGAACTGAAAATTGCAACATATAAATTTGTTGGTGCTGGTGTTGGTGTCTAGCAAAAGTACACTCATAATAATACAAGCAAAAACATCGAAATTAATGTCAAAACAATATATACTTTTGTAAAATTAAAAAAAGAAAATTGTTATTTTAACATTTTTTTCGTATTTTTATACATGGATTATTAATAAAACATAAGGAACATATATTACGACAATTTATTTGAAGCAAAAATCACAAGCATGAGCTATTGAAATTCACTCTATTTGTTTTTTTTTTGTAGGTTTTAAAAGGTAAGTTTATATATTTCTGTTTAGATAAGGCTGAATGGAAAAATTTCTCGAAGAGTGTTTGTGTAAACTTGTAATAATTATATATGGCTAAGGTAGTGTATAAAATAATTTCGAGAATGACATGTTGTTATGGATATTGTGAATTAAGCTGTTAACGGTTATTTTATTGGAAACTGTTAGAAACAAAAAAAATTATTGAAACAATAAACACTTTAAATCATAGTGAAATTCTTCAACTAATCTTTAAAAAATGCACTCAAATAAAAAATGAACTGGAATTTAGAAAAATTAACTTACTTAGAGAAAAAATTGAAATTAAAACGGCGCCAAAGATACTTTTTACCAATATTTAATGAAATTTTCCTTGAAATTAAGAAACAAATTTTACTTAAAATTTGGTAAAAATTTTTAAATTATAGAAAAATTTTACTACTGAGAAGTAAATTTTTATTAGAAAACAGTAAAATTTCCTCCTAATTAGTTCATACATTATCTAAAATTGTACTGTTAGTTAGGAAATGTTTCCATGGTTTTAAGAAAATTTTATTTTATTTAAGTTCATTAGGTAATTTTTTTTACTAAAAACTAGGACTTAACTCCCTAAAAAGAAGAAAATATTTTCTAACAAGCTAAAAAGCACTTCTTTTAACTGAAAATCATCCTCATATTTTAAATTACTTTACACTCATTGAGTAGGTATTTTCCCACTTTCGAAGGTTTTCCGCTTTGTGAGGACACTGCTCTTAACCAGCTTTTTGCTAACAATTTTGTCTTAAAACTAAATGAATTATACTAAATTCATTTATTTAAAATATAAATTAAATTTTATTAGCAAAAAGGTAAACAAATTAAAAAAATGTACTGCAGGATATCCTGAAACGTAATAAATTGTGACAAAGTCAGATCCTTTTTGTAGTTAAACCATTAATGCCTGACCCCCGATTCCGTTGTCCGATTTCGATAAAATTTCACACAGTTAGTATTTAGGGCATTTATATTGACGTGGTATTTTTTTTTTTATCTGTCGCACACGAACCTGTGGCCTTTGGGTATTTTTCTACCCACTTAGGCATTAACGTGTTCTAAAATATATATTTTTTATAAAATTTAATAACATAAAAATGGTAGCAATAAACATATTTATTGTATGTTTTGATGAAAATCTGATGTGTTAATCTATTTGAACTATAACAGTTGAATTGCTGGCATGAAAACAAAGTAGGTGGTGTGTGGTATGTATAGTGTGTGTGGTGTGATTTTTAAAATATAGTTTGGTACTTCCCCGTTTATGCATAGAGAAAAAATAATTAAAAGCAAGTAAAAGTGTTTGATATAGTTTATTGTGTTTTTTGATACATGCATTTCATTGTGTGTTGTGTTTGTGTGTGGTATGTATGGTGCGTGTGGTGTATTTGTTGTGATTTTTAAAAAATAATTTGGGACTTCACCGTTTTTTGGCTAGAGAAAGAGAAGTTCAATGCAAACGAAAGTTTTTGCTACAGTTTATTGTGTTATTTGATACATGCAGTTCATTGTGTGTCGTGATTGCGATATATATTCAGTAAATCTTTGAAAAAGTAATAGTGTCGTGTTTTTAAGTTTGTGAAAATGTTTCGAAATCGTTAAGTTTTAACTGTAACTGAATTACAAGCAGAAATAGATGGATGGACTAGTGACGAGGAAGAAAATGTCTTGAACCATAAAGCAGATAAAATAAATTTTGTGATTACTCCGCCGGATAAGGTTGATGAGATTAGCGACAATGAAGATATAGATGATAATCTTCAAATACTATATGATAAAACTCAATTTCCTAATGAAACGCCTGGCAAGTTTGAGATTGAGTACCAGTATAATGATGATAATTAAAACCTTCCAGTGGTTTCTGAGTTAGTGGAAGAAATCTCTGATACATTAGATACAGACAATGAACCCCAGCCATCTAAATCAAAAAAAAGGTCGTGTCTCTGTGGGAAATAAACCTAAATGGAGTAAAGCGCATAATTACAAATTTGATAAACAGCCTTTTGACAATGAGGAAAATGCTCAAAAAGCATTGTATGAGAAAATTGGTAAGTTTTGTGCCATAATTTTGTTGTTTACAAATCCTTAGTTTTTTTTTTTTTTTTTTGGATTTGATAGGTTCGTTCACACCACTACAATTATGGGAATGTTTTTTCGATGACGAAGTCATGAATATGATCGTCGAAAGAACAATTGAATATGCTGGACAAAAAAATGTTCCTGGTTTCATTACTTCAATTTCGGAAATAAAAATATTTTTTGGAATCTTGTATCTTACAGGATATAATACTTTACCAAGCACCAGATCATACTGGTCAAATCAAGCATCTTTAGGATGTCAGATTGTAAAAGATGCAATGAGTCGAGATAGGTTCGAACAAATAAAACAAAATATAGACGTTTGTGATAATAAAAATCTGGATGCAAATGATAAATTTGCCAAAATTTCTACATTGAATGATATCTTAAATAAAAAATTTATGCAATTTGGTGTATTTGCTCACAACCTTTCAGTGGATGAACAGATGATTGCATACTACGGTCGTCACTCTTTAAAAATGTTTATAAGAGGTAAACCGATAAGATTTGGCTACAAATATTGGGTCTTAGCTTCAGCGACTGGATACTGTTTTTTTTATTCCGTATACTGGCGCTTCTGCCAACAATAACGCTGATTGTGGTCTAGGAGAAAATGTAGTATTACGATTGTTGGACAATTTATCAAACCCAAACCAACACAATGTTACATTTGACAACTTTTTTACTAGCCAATTGACTCAAAAAGGATATTTTGCAAATGGTACCGTTCGTGACAATCGCACCAATAATGCTACATTGGATGATTTAAAATTGATGAAAAAAAAGCCCCGAGGTTCATCAGATTTTTGTTTTGACAAAAACAACAAAATAATCGCTGTTCGTTGGAATGATAATTCGGTTAATATATTTAATTCTACTTTATTTTTCCAAAACTAACTACTTTTGTTTTAGGTGGTCACTGTGATGTCCAATTTCTTGGGTGTAGAGCCGATGTGCCGAGCCAAGAGATTTGATCGGAAAAATCGGAAGATGGCAACGATTGAGCAACCGAATCTCATACACCAATACAATCAGCGAATGGGTGGAGTTGATTTGTTTGATAATGCAATGAATAACTATGGCATTCAAATTCGGGGCAAGAAATGGTACTGGCCGTTAATTACTAATGCTATGGATGCTGCTATGGTAAATGCTTGGAAGCTACACTGCATCTGCAGAAAACTTGAAGGCGTGCCAGTCCTAAATCAACTTGATTTTCGCATAAGTGTCGTAGAAGCTTTGATAACAGTACCTGAAATTCGTTGCCGTGGTTATAAAAGAATGGCCACGAACGCCCAAGTAATGGCAAAGCGGATGGATAAGTTTGATCATATGATTGAAAAGATTGGTCATCGCGGCCGCTGTGGACAATGTGGAGGTAAAACTGAATATGGATGCACCAAATGCCACGCAAACTTACCTCCAAAGGAGTGTTTTGCATCGTTTCATGCCGGAACGCCAAAAAATATTGAAAAAATAAAAAAATCTAAATAATAATTTTTTCTTATATTACATGTAATTTTAATACAAATAAAATATAATAAAACAATTTTTTTATGAATTCCTAAAAAACATTACAAGAAACACATTTTTACTTGCAATTCATTTAAATAAATAAGAAACATAAAAATTTGTCTAGAACCCTTTTATGCCTAAGTGGGTATTTTAATACCTATGCCATAAAATTGAACCTGGAGCCCAGAGGAGTGAACCTATCCCGCTGCTTTTTATTTTTTAGATAGAAGACATGTTATGCGATCAGGCCACAAAATAGTTTTCGGAAAGTCCACTCCCAAAATATTCCAGATCCATTTATGCCAAAATTTTTCAATTTTGTAAAATTAGTGACCTTTGACCCGCTAATTTTTCCCCAAGTCATGGTCCCATGTGACTCCAAAAAATTTTTTTAATAGCTTTATCTTTCTTCTATCAATTCGGGAAAACAGATTTGCAATACCTTTCGCCTAGCTCTAGTTAGAATTTTTTTAAGACAGCTCTATTTTTCTACCCATTCGTCGTTAATGGGTTAATTAACGGTTCTGCTTGAGAGAACTACAAAAAGGGACGCCCTACGTGGCACACTGCATCTATGGCCAAGTAACACTGGGGGTCCTTTGTCTTCTTAAATTAACTGATTTAAGAAAATTGGTCCAAAAATACAAAATATCACAGTTACATTTCTTGTTATTATTGGAAAATGGAAAGCTCATAAGTTTATTTTATAGGATTTTAAGCTTAAACTTTATTTGACATATACAAATTTAAACTTTTTTTGTTATTACGTGAAAAAAATTGTTCAATAAGTATAAAGTTTAATAAGCGCTATGTCAATTATAGGAAAGACATTATGCCGTAATTTATAAAATGTGCCTGCGATATTTCGTATTGTAGTCAACAAACAAATTTTTTTCATTAAAGCGCAAATTCGAAATTTTTGACCCTTTGCTAACAAAATTTTAAAATATACTTTAAGTTCAATATTTAAGACTGTTAAGATTAGAGATTTTTGACTCACGCTCACGCACGATCACGAACCAAAAATTACAATCATGCACGATAGTTTTTTTAAATGGTTACTTTAATTTCTTTTATTAAATTATATTTTTTCTTGATAATTAGGAAAACAAACTGGTTTGTTTCTAATTGATTGTTTTTTGGAATAGAATATTAAAAATAATTAAAACGTTTTCCAACAAAAAAATTCTATACCAAATTTTATTATTTTTAAAAATTAGAAAACTTTTACTTAAAAAGAAGAATATTTTATTAAAATTTTTAAAATTTATCTAAACTAAGTTGCATGAAAATTTTCCATAAAAATAGTTCATCAGTATCTAAAATCAAGTAAATTTTTATTATTACATAGAAAAAAATTTAATACTTTTTGTTTTTAATTGTCTGAACTAATGTTTAGAAAATAATTCTTAAAAATTAGAAAGTTGTATACTTAAAAACTGAATTTGGAAATGGCTTTCTAAAATTTAGTTAATTTTACTACTCGCGAAAAAAAAAATGAACACACATTAAATTCAAGTACTTTCTCGATTTAAGTTACACACATTTTTTGAACTAAATGGGAGTAAATTAAGTCCTTAATTTTTTTTTTTAACTAAACTTAATTTTATTACTTTTGAGTATGCGATTTTCTTAAAACTAAGATGTTTTTTCTTAAAATTAATAAATATTAATTTAATTGCCTTCCTATGTAAAAATCGAAATATATATGAACATACATGATCATACATGGGCTTGTGTATGATCATACATGGGCATACATGGTCATATACGTCCATACATGATCTCATATATGACCATTTATCTTCGGATCTGAAATTTGAGGGTATATGGTGAAATATGTGCATATATTATCATACATGCTCATATATTATTCATGTATGCTCGTATATTATCATATACGTCCATATACCCTCAAATTTCGGATCCAAAGATATATGATCATATATGAGATCATGTATTGTCATATATTGAACAATGTATGGACGTATATGACCATGTATGTCCATGTATGATCATATACAGGCCCATGTATGATCATGTATGCTAATATATCTTTCGATTTTTAGATGGGTTGTTTTTTTCCTAAAATCCATAAATATTACTTAGGAGTTTTTATTCTTTTTAAAAAAATATTTCTAAGTTTTAATGAAATTTTACTTAAATTGAGGACAATTTATAAATTATCTTGAAGGAAATTTTTAATTACATTTTACTTTATGTCTTTTTTTGAGTGTGCTCTTTTAAATGATTGCGTATACTTAATATTTAACAAAACTATAAATTACCATGTTACTCATACGCTCCGCGTGGTATTTTAGTGTAAAAAAAATATTTTTTATTAAATCTTATTTAGATTTGTTTGCTTAAATATCAAATAATTATGCAAACAAAATTTGTTTGCAATAATTTTATTATAAATTACTATTTATGTTTTATTAATTATAACGTTCCTTGTAAAAAAAAAAATAAATAATAAAACAAGAAAAAGTTGTAAACCTTTATTTTCATTACCTTTTGTAATTATATGGTTTATTATGGGGTTTCCGAACAAATTAAATTGTTGGGAAATTGTAGCCAACAATATGACCGTTATGTTTCCAACATACAATAAAATATTCTTATTCGCATTCATATATTTAAACATCTATAGCAATAGCATATTTAACCTTATTAAATGCGAGTAAAAGTTTTGTGTATTACAAATGACTGCTTGTAGGAGTGTATGTACGTGGGTCGCACAAAAAGTCTCAAAAGTCTTAAAAGCAGTTAAGTTATTGCTAATTTTGGGTATCATTTCAAACAGTGTTGTAAGCAATAAATCTTTTTAAAACTTTTTGTTTGACCGACGTACTTCTGTTTTTATTGTAGTTTAACTTCGCCAGTAAATAAGTTTATATATTGTTGTTAATTTTGTTGTTGTTGTTGTGTTTCATTAGGTACGCTATAAATATATATATATATTTTGTTTTACGACTAATGGAAATATAATTGTTTTAACACAACTGATTAAGAAGCAATTACATATGTTACATATTTATATATTAAGTGTGCGAAACATGTTTACTACAGCGTGTGTATAGCCAGTAAAAAGCGTGAAAAAAATCATTAAATGTTAAAAGAGTTATGACTGTAGGTAAATATTTAAATACTGTTTATAATTACCTAATTAGTTGTAGGGTAATATCAATTATTGTATGCATTGTTGAACACGTATATATTTCCTTTAAGGGCTTTAACAATCTTTTAATATTGCTCATGATGCAGCTTTAAATTTTGTATTTACTTTTTGCTAAAACTCAAATATTATGTTTAATAAATAATTATTTATTTGATCTTATGAAGTTAAATATTTATGAATTTGCAAACATAAAGACGGCATAGCAAAGACGTTAACAACAACTGCAAAACACAGTATCCCAGCAAAATTAAATGAAAGTGATTCTCAAGGAATTAATTTTTCATTGATTCCAAAGTATCATTTAGTTCTGATTTTCCCATTCTAAAGAATAAGAATTTCACAACTTCCAAAAATATAATGTTTAATGAAATTTAGCTCTTTTCAAATCTATGACGGGTAACTTTTTTCAAAAATAATAAAAGTTAAACGTTAACAATAAATATTTTCATATAAATTTGATATTCATAACTATGGTTATGTAATAAACTTTGGTTATTTTTAAACATTTATCAGGTTTAAGTGATGTGCATCAATTTTTAACTTTGAATTTCAAATAAAGTAATTTAAAAAATAAGGCTCGATTACTGAATGTGAATTAATAAAAGCTTTGTAAACTGCCGAAATACACTTTTATTTGTCTATAAATATATTCAGCTGAACCACGATGGTAAAGATGCCAAATGACTTTTAAAGGATGGATAAATTGTTTAGTATGCTAAACTAAATTTGTTAGTTTGTTGTCTGTTGCGAATTGTCAACTTATAACCATTATATAGAAAATTTTATATTGATCCTACAAAACTGTTTCTATATGCGTTAAAATTTAAATAAAAAAAATTAAATTTATTTGGAAATTTCAAAAAATCGAATTTTTCACTAAACTATAAGACTTCGTCCGTAGATGCAATGAAAAAGGATCATAAAAGATAACTTCCACCCTTTGTAAAAATCATTGGTTCCGATCCAAATTTTTACAATCACTGCATCTTTTTTTCTTCTTTTGCTACTTTTTTTTTGCTGTGATCTAAAGTAGTGTAACCAACCAGCAAAACTTTTTAACATCACTTACCTCTAAAGCTGTTGCAGAACAGGTTCTTTAGAACAGATACTAGATCTGATATCTGGAAATGAAAATGTATGCTTTCACAGCTCCAGAACCATTTCTATAACTAGCTCTACAACTTGCTCTAAAGCAACCTTGGCTAGTTTCGAGGAGAAGAACCTGTTGCTGTTGGGTCAAACTCCATACAAAAGGAACCGTTGGTAGAACATAATTTAAAACCTATGCTAATACTAACGCAGTGCAACCTGTTCTTTGGGTTTTTACTTTTTTACTTCTGAGAAGAAAAGGAAATGGAATTTATAAAAAAGAGAAGATAACATTACGAAATATACTTTGAAAACAAAAGGGAGTAGTTGTTTAACTTCAAATAGCTCGATTTAAAAAACAACTGTTTCCTAGGTGAAAATGTTCATATATGGGTTTATATGTTATTGAATATATACTTGGATCCTTAATTTGGCCATAAATGGTCAGATATGAATACTTTTCAGTATATCATAATTTTTTTTTTCATTTTTTAATAAAAATATTGTCTTTTTATAAAAACTAAATGTCAATATTATAATTCTATTTACATTTTGGTGGTGAACATTCAACGAACAAGTTTCGAATATTTGAATAATATCTTACTTTTAAAAATCTTCAGCCAATAGCCTCTGCAGATAGCGCTCCTTTAATTCTTTAGTCTTAGAATTTATTCGTGAGATTAAATAAAATAAATAAATATTTTTTAAAATAATAAAATAAAACAAAATAATACATTTATTAGGTGAATTAATTTAGTTTAAAATATATGATAAATTAAATAAAATGTATTGTTCAAAAACTTAATAAATAAAGAAAAGTTATAAAAAGTATTAAAAATTAACAGCAATTAACAAAACAGTAAACAGTTTTATTTAGCAATTGAGACGTTTTTCGAGCCATTTAAGCCCGCTTAGGTCTCTATATATATTGGAGGTGCTCTGTTGTACCCATCCCCCTTTTTTGGACACAATCCATAGAGAACTTAAAAAAAATAAAAATAATGGTGTTAAAAGTACAAAGTTGATTGTTGCGTATACTCACCAATAAAGACGATATACGAACATATATGATCATTTTAACCGGGGTTGTAAAATTATATAGGTATAACTATTTAAACTTTTTTTTTACAAAATGATATCTTAAGTTTTGATATTTCATAACCAAGTAAGTGCTTATATAATTAACCTACACGCAGAAAGAAAATTTGGTTGAAACAATTATCACTGCTACTATATTATGCTTGCTGTATTCCGTGTATGGTCGTCACAATCAATTTATTTATTTATTTATAGATTCGTTCTAACCATCATTATGGTCGTTACCAACATTATTAAAGTAAATATATTATTATTTAATGATTGCCACTTTTTATTTTATAACATAATTAGCTTTAACTATAATGTGGTAACAAAAATTATAACTTTGAAAAAAAATATGATAATTATGGAACTAAAAAATGCAGACAACAATCAATAAAAAAATTAAATCAAATAATATCTAACTTTGCCGGACAAAAGTTCTGGCGCAGTAAGCTTCCTCAAGAAGAATCATGATTTTTGTCAGCAAAACACAATCGGTTTAGTATAGAAATGGTATATTATATATTTTTCAAGCCTTTTAAAAAGTTATTAAAGGAAAAAAATTAACGAGATATCAAAAATAATAAAAAAATAACTTAGAAACCAATATTTTTTGCGGACCAAATAGTTGACACATCGTTATTCATTTTTATGTAAAAACTAAGAAATGAAATAAGATCTTTATGTTGATTTTTTTGGTAATATGATGTTTTCGAAGTCTTCTCTCCATTTCCTCCCATAAATGTTCGATTGGATTAAGGTCTGGCGATTGCGGAGGGGCATCTAGAGTATGCGGGACGTTGTAAATAATCCACATTTTAACGTCATTTGTCGTGTGTTTTCGATCGTTGTCTTGTTGAAAGTACAAATCATTTTCAATTCCCAGTTTTGATGCACTATTTATTTATTTATTTATTTATTTATTTATTTATTTATTTATTTATTTTATTTATTTATTTATTTATTTTATTCATTAATCATATAATTACAAATTATATGTTAATACCCTAACCGAGCACTAGCAACAAAGGCCTTCGGCTCTGGTGGGCTAGCACGCTACCAACTAGCCTAGCGGGGCGCTCATATGCACTATTTTTAAGATTTTGTTTAAGAATATTTAAATAAACTGTTTTGTCCATAATGCCATCAATAAAAACAAGATTTCTAACACCGCCAGATGACATGCAATCCCAAACTATACCCCTCCGTCACCATGTTTTACTGTACTTACTAAATTTATTTCTTCTAATTCAGTATTGGCCTTTCTCCAGACCCTTATTCGACCATCAGACTGAAAAAAGTAGAATTTACATTCATCAGAAAACACCACTTTGTCGTTTGTTCTTGCATTGATTGGCAAAGTGCATCCTATTATTTCTGTTGACATCCCTTATAAATGTTTTACGTCTAGCAATTCTTTATTTATAACCAGCACTTTTAAGGACATTGTGTATGGTTCTTGGGTTCATGCCTTTTCAAAATCCTCCAAAGTCTCAGCAGCAATGTCTAAAATGATCTTTTGAAATTAACTTTAATCTCACTCACCATTGCAGCCGATCCTCTTTCTGTTAAGAAACGGGGATGACCACTCCATGGTTTATTTATTAACTCTGTGCAGTTTTCAAAGCGATTTTCAACAATTCTTATTTTATAGCGACTTTTTTCCATTAGCTGTCCTATTTCTGCAAATGCATTATAATTTTTCTCTCAGATATTGTAGTTTTTGTGCGTACGGGAGACATTTTGAAAAAAGCAAACCTTTAAGCAAATTTTTGAATCTAAAATAATTATAAACCTAAATATTACCTATTTTCAAAGGTTCCTAATAAAAAAAAAAAACTTGATACGCTGATGAATTAATTTGAAATAAATTCTGCCAAAATTTTTATCCAAAAATTTATAAAAGAACATATTTTTAAAACAATTAATATTTGACCTTAGAATTTAAAATATTTACTAAATTTACAAAAATTAGCAAATTAAAACAAAATGATAAGTTCGTTTATGTTTTAACTATTTTTTAAGCCTATGATTAGTGACTACGGATATATTATTTCAAAATATTCAATGCCAGTAAATACGAGTTTTAAATTCTAATTTGGTTTTACATTTGTTTTAAATAATATAATTTTTTATTGTGATTAGAAATCATAAACAAAAAATATATTAAATATTATTTAGTAAATGGATCTAATTATCTCTATGAAAGGAACTATTAGTTCCATCTACGTTTCATCAAAGAAAATCATTTGATATTTTTTATTGGATATTTAATACTTTTTAAATTTTTTGGTAATTATGACCCTAAGTGTGAATATGTATTAATTTCTATTATTTTCTATGATTTTGAAAATATAAAAATTCGTAAATTATTTAAAAATTTATCGATATATTTTCGTAGAAAACACAAAATATGCAACAATGTTGACCATTGACCGCGATGAGATACTTAAGACTTTTTAAACTTAGCACAAATGAATAAATTTAATTTTTCTTAAATTTCGCTGAGTAAAATAACTAACATTACGAATTTAGAAGAGGGACATGCGTTAATTTATATAATATGATGTACATATAAAATCCTCAAAATGCAATCCTTAAAATTTTAATTTTGGTTTATTTTGTCCTACATAGGAAGGCCAAAAATTATATGTTAACATTTTAAGGTATAAGTATTTAAGTTCTTAACTAACTTCTACAGTACTATTATTTAGAGTAACTTCAGATCTAGTCCCGAGAGCACCATATTTGTGCCATTTTTGCTCCATATTCTTCATCCTTAAATTTTAATTTTCAAATTAGTTCTAAAATTAGTTCCGAGTGGGAGTTTGGGGACAATTTCACCCATTCCTATGACAGTCCCATGTTAAGTTCTACAGTTGTTTGTATGAACAGGCGGTAGAACTCGCACTAGTGGTCTGGTTCACTAGTGGTCTAGTTCTATAATACACACCGCAAACAGATTCACTCTGCACCCAGAAAATAGTACACTCACAAAAAAAAGTCTGTAATGACAATTGAAAATTTTGCTGTTAATACTGAAAATTTTGCTAATTTGAGCACAGGGGTATTTTTTGCTAATCTTAGCAACGCTAATCTTAGTAGCCGCTTCTAAATTTTATTAAACCTTTTGCAAAGTGGAATTTAAAATCGGTTTGCTAAAAAACACCAAAAAAAATTTTCTAAGTATTATTAATATTATTAATATTAGTATTATAAATTAGTAATCCCAACTGAATTTTAGTAAATTGTTGTAAACTCAATAAATTGTAATATATAGCAATATTTTAATATATAAAAAAAAATATCAAAAAACACAAATTAACTGAAATTATTTTAGATACACTTGCTGGACTTTCAAGCTGCTAATTTCTTTTGAATTTGTCTTACGAATTTATTTTTTTTTATCGAACAATATTTTTTATTTATTTATATTTTCAAAAAATATTTTAGACAAAATTAAAAAAAATATCCAACATAAACCAATTTATCACTTTGTTTTAATATGCTTATTTTTATTTTTCAATCTTTTAATCTAGGTAACTATTTAAGACAATTTAAGTTTGTATAGGGTCTGCCAAATAACAAATAATAAAAACTACTGCATATTTTCTCAAATTTCTTTTTTTATTTGAAAGTACAATCCTTCCGGTTAATAATGGAAAATAATTTCATTCAAATGGCTGCCTCGGCTGGCCATGCAGTAGCCTACACGATCGGTCCAATTTTTGAGCACATTATCGATTGTGTGCAGCTGTATTTCACCAATGGTTTCACGAATATTGTCCTTTAAAGCGCCAATTATCTCTGGCTTGTCGCCGTAACACTTATCTTTGGTGGCACCCCACAAATAATAGTCCAACGGTGTCAAATCGCAGCTCTGAGGTGGCCAAACGACATCAGCTCTGCGGCTGATAATGCGATCTTCAAAAACAGGGTGCAAAACATCGAGTGTAGCTTCGGCTGTGTGGCACGTAGCGCCGTCCTGTTGAAACCAAATGTTGCCAATATCCTCCTCTTCAATTTTTGTGAACAAAAATTCATTCAACATGGCCCGATAACGATCGCCATTGACTGTAACGGCCACTCCTTGCTTATTTTCGAAGAAAAATGGTCCAATTATGCCTCTGGACCAAAATCCGCACCAAACAGTGACTCGTTTTGGGTGCATCGGCTTTTCAATGTATGCGTGCGGGTTTTCTGTGCCCCAAATGCGACAATTTTGCTTGTTTACATACCCGCCAAGACCAAAATGTGCTTCATCTGAAAAGATGACATTGAAAAGATGACATTCTGCAACATTACCATGATTTTCAAAGTAATGTCGCAATATTTCCCAGCGTTGTTCAAGCGTATACAAAACCATATTCGTTCAGCGGAAGGATAAACTAATTATCTGTTAAATTAGACATGAGCTAAGTGTTACCATTCACGAAATAAGCACTAGTTGAAAAAAAAGTTAGATGGCGGACCCTTATATAAAAGTTTGAATTATTAGAAATAACATTTCCTTCAATATACAATTTTTTAAAATTATTAAAAATTTGTTGCTTATTTTCGTAAATCGGTCTTTAAAAATTTGTAAAATGAATTCTGAAGTTAGCAACAAAAATTCGTAATTGTTCTGTGAAAGCTCTGTAATTTACAAAATGTGAATAGCAAAAAAATTTACTAAATAATATTTTTTTTACTAAAAGTCAGTACAAAAGGCAGTTGTAAAATGGGATGGAAAACCGTTTAAGAATTTTTTCTACTCACTTTTTTTTTAGTGTATCAGTTGTGGCCACCGAATTTGTTGCCAATCAAATTCTGGCAGTTACGACAACTATCTTCATACTTAATTATATTTTTAGTTGTGAAAGCCAATATTCAGTTGTCATGTCAATGTCATATTTATATTCCACATAAATATTATTAGGTTCCACAAAATTTTATTTTAAGAAAAATTTAATTTTTAGATTTTTCCGGAATTGATCCAGATTCATAATTCACACTCTTACTTACTTTGCTATATTTGCTATTTAATTTGAATATTTTATTTTAATTAAAAAAAATATATACTTTTTTAAATTATTGCCTTTACCGGGATTTCAACTCGGAAATTATGAGTACTAGGCTAGCTCACGAACACTTATAAATTTTAATGGCTAATTTTGAATTTAAATTATTTTTTTTAGCAAAATATATATAGCAGAAAATTCTTTTACAAATACCAGTCGTTAGTAGCTTCTATAATCAATACAATCCACAATTCGGTTGGTTCAACTGAAACCCTAATTTATCCAACCGTATGTGTGGTGACCACTTTCGAATATCGACCATTTTTTCAAAAATTTGATGGACTGTATTAATTTTCCAGTGCATTCACCAAATAAATGATTGATTCTACTGCATAAAATTACTAAACGAATTTTTTGTTGAAGTCTATTAGAAATACCAATAATTGGATAATAAGATTATTATACCCTCCACCATATATGGTGAGGGTAAATATCAGTTTGTCATTCCGTTTGTAACATGTCGAAATATAGGTCTAAGACCCCATAAAGTATATATATTCGTGATCCTTATGCAATTTTAAGTCGATTTAGCGATGTCCGTCTGTCTGTCCGTCTGTCTGTTGAAATGGCGATCACGACGCGAATACGCTAGCGGGGATGCCTATTTTTACTCAGATTATTGTACATCCTCCCGAGCAGTTTGGTATTGAAAATGAGCTAAATCGGTCCAGCGGTTAAAAAGTTATGGGTGAAAATGCGAAGATACCTCTAAATTTTCCATACAAATTGGTGTATTTTAGTACAATTTCATATTAGCGACTGGTATATAATATATTTTTTCATATTTTTTCACCAATCGCTTAGAAATTAATAATATTTTGTACAACTCAAATCTTTATTACCTCAAAAAATTTTTTTCACCTCTAAATTTTTTTTTTTTTTTACCACAAAAAATTTTTTTCACTTAAAAAAATTTGTTCACCTCAAAATTTTTTTCATGTAAAAAAATTTCTTTTCTGCATCCAAAAAAGTTTTTCACACCAAACAAATTTTCACCTCCATAATTTTACTTCAAAAGTTGTCTACATTGTTTGCATCAAAAACAATAGAGAACATTGGTGGAGGGTATCCAAAGATTCGGCACAGCCCAATTTAAGCCTTTTTTACTTGTTTTTTAGTTCCTTTTCCTTCATTTTAATTCCCAATACAATATTGTTGCTTTATTTTTTGATTATAGGTTATTTCATATGTAATAGCATACTTAATAAATACATTTTAACGGTTTTGATCGAAATGCAACTAATATTTTCTCTGGGTGTAACAACCGAATTTCGTTCCAACAGCATGGTTTGGTTCCAGCAAACGAATAATTTGATTTTCACAGCCAATTGTATTCCCGAGTTAACTGAAAAATTATGTTCCCACCAATATTCAGTTGTAGTAAACAAATTTCAATCAACACAAACAATAATATCGTTGACCACAACGGAATCATGCTGTGGGCAAAAGCTTGGGTTATCACAATGAATCTTTTTCCTCTGTGTAGTAGGATTACTAGATGTCAATACTAAGTAATTCTACATATTTTGGTTCTGCAAACAACCTTTGATTTTTAAAATATTTCTATAAAAATTTACGGAACTGCCGGTGCAGCTGCTAAAACTTTCAATTTTGTTAACTAGTTGAAAATAGAAACATTAGCTTTTGGACCGGCAACGATCAACATTTTAATTTTTGAAGTACTCGTACTTACCACAATTTTAGCAACAGCAATTTTGTTCAATTTTAGTAAAGAAAAATCATTTAGTTAATTTCTTAAATTACAGCTTTTAGTAAAGAGAAAATATTTAAGTCCTTTGAGACCTTACTTCTTCATAAATTAATTTTCAAAATAAGATGAAATAATGCTATTTCATCAACTTTATATTACCACTTTCTCTTATTCGTAGTGTATCTGTTAGTTAAATAAATTGTATTAGTTTTCATTACAAAAACATAACAAAAATCCTTGAAATTTCCATGGTTCTTATTTAAGTTAATTTATATTTATTTTACATTAATAAATCAAACTTTATTTTTATAAACATTTAAAATGCTTTATACACTCAGCAGTAAAAAAGTTTTTGAAATTTAAAAACTTTCCACTCAACATAAATGTTTGTTTTAATACAATCTCTTGAACGATTAAATAATACTCATTCTATAAAATTTCAATATTCAAGTTCAGCAGTGTATACATAAATGTTCTATTAGTTCTTAATACAAATTTGTTAAAAATCATATTTTCTTTGTTATAACGTCTGTTTCTGTTTGTTTATTTAACTTTATGTTTATGCAAATACCCTCAAAGCAAAAATAAAAAAAAAACTTTAATAAAAATATGAACCCAGCAAAATTTATTATTAGAGATAATTTTTTATAACTTTTGTAATAGTTTTTATTATAAATAAAGGTATTGCTTAAGGTAATGAAAATTGTATGTATGTCATTATTTAAAAAAAAAATGTATTAGTTTTTGAATATTTAGAAATACCTTCTTTGTGAACAAAACATTATGCTGGTTTGTCAAAAAAAAAAAAAAAACAAAATTTCGACCTTTTTTAGGACAAGATTATTAAAACAAACCAAAAGAAAAAGCTAATAAAATATAAAAGCCGGGTATTTTTTATACAAAAAATATTAATATTTATACTTTAATGTTTATTTTATAAAAATCATACAAGTTTATTATATTGATGGCGGTGGTGAAAAAACTGTTTCATGGTAATATATACTAATTTGATAAGCTAACAATTTGTTTTTTTTTATATTTTGTGTTTTGTTGAGATAAAACCAATATCCGCTTCCTTTCAACGTTTTGTTTTAGAGTACGTGAGATAACTTTATGTTCGTGATTTGAATATTTACTTTTATAATATTGTTTTTTTCGTAAAATTTTATAGAAAACAGTTAAATATGAGGTACTTTGTTAACGTAAAAGCATTTTTTATTATTGAATATAAAAAGTTCCATAAACTGTTATAAAAATTATAACTTTTACAATTTCATTTGCTATATTAACTTTAAATAACATTGCAAAGGAATGCGTAGAACAGTAAATATCAAATCCTTATACACATTGAAGGGAGTTGGCCGAACATGACCAAAATTACCATTCTGAAGTTGTTTTAATTCAGTTACTGAAAATTTATGGAAAAATCGGTTACTGCATTTTTTTTCTGGTAAGCGATAAATATATTTCGCATAAGAAGCGCCGATTAAAAATTTTCGTCCATTTTTCCCATTCTGTAGTAGTTTTTCAACGTACGGGCAATTTTAAATAAATAAAAGTGGCCTATTTAGCGTCATTATCAAAACTTCGGATATATTGGTCGAACTTACCGGCAGTAGAGTAGAGACACCGAAATATTATATTTTATTGCCAAATTCTCTTACAATAAAATTAAAAAGTAGTAAAATACATAAATTTAATTAAATAGCTAAAAACGAGTAATTACAATTGAAAGCTAAGCTTTTTAAAAATTTATAAAATAAAGATAATTGCCTTAAATCAGGGTTGGAAAATGCTCGATCAAACTCATAGGCGTATGATTGTCCCTTACAGCGAGAGAGATAAGCGGATAAATTATTTCTTAAAAATTTAAGAATATAAGCAAAATTAAGAATTTGGTATTAAAAATATATAATACTCTAACGCCCGCTACATTGTTAGCGCAGAAAAAATATTGCCCGGGATGGCAAGAATTTCGGGCAACATTTTACAAAAAGTGGTTAAAGCAGGTCAACAAAACGAAGGATTTTCCCTTCCTCGTTAAAACTTCCCAAAATCAGTAGATAGCCAATACTCCAGGAAACAGGCATATCAACTCTAGGCTTCTAATAAAAGAGGTTAAGCAATCAACGGGGAAACTTTCCGCTAAGAATATCCAAAAGTCCTATCTGTGCTGATGTCTACAAAAGAAGAGGAACATACATGCAAAATTCCAACTTCATAGTTCCAGCGGTATTGAAAAACCTTAAAAGGAAAGAATTTTCCGCATATTTGCACCTCCCTGTAGGTTTTTTCTTCGTACCATATTTCAACTATGTACCTTCTTAATTCTAAACTATTTACCCCTCCTACTAAGAATTTTAAAAAATACCACCTGAGTGGAAATTTTAAATTCCTTATTACAGCGGTTTTCATACACAGTCAAGAGGGAGAATTTTACAGCTTTTACGCCTATGATTTTCCTAAAGAGGCATCCTAGATGATGTCTACTGGGAGAGAAACCTCCACAACAAATTTCAACTTCCCAGCTTCAGCGGTTTGTGCAGGTCAACTTTTTACCCTTTGAACACAATTTTTAAAACATCATCTTAGAAAATTCCAAAATGTACACTACCGCTAAGTTATCCCTAAATGTATTGAACGCTTACTTTAAATTTTAGATTTCCAACGAATTCGGTTTGTGCAGACCGTAAATGGGGAGACTTTTCCCCGAAGGAGGAACCTATGTACCACATTTGAACTTCATTGTTTCAGCGGTTTTCGCAAACCGTCATAAGGGTATAATTTTTCTCATTTTTGTGCCACCCCGTTAGATTTTCCGTAGGAGGAATCTTCATTACCAAGTTTGCGCAGGCCGTAATGTGCAATATCCGTAAAGAATAAATAATTTTTTTTTGTTTGACTGAAAAAATACTAAGCACATATTTTTAAAAACAAATATGCTGGAGTCTGAAAACGAATAAGCACATCTTCATTTATTTACCCTACATTTACGAGTTATAAAGAAAACACTGTTTGAACAATTGGATTTTCCAATTTTTTTTTGAGTTTACAAATTTTGGCAAAAAAAAAATAAAGTTTAAATGATCTGAAGCCGTGAAGACAACATACCATGGACAGAAATGTCTGTAGAAGAATGGGATGAAAATCAATTTAATTTCTTTGAAGCATTAAAAAATTAGAACAGCCAGATTCAAGTAAATAGAGCTAAACAATCTGACTCCTAAAATTTTAAAACTTAATAATATAACAATAAAAAATAATAATATAATAATTAAAAAAAAACATTGGAATATTAAATTATTCTCTTCTTTCCGTCTAACGAATATTTACACTCGTTTTATTCTTTAGGATTTATGTAATGTTCATTATAAAAAAAATATCATTATTAATTAAGGAATTTCTACTACTCTCCTACAAACTTATTTTTAAAATAAATGTCAAAAAAAGTTAAAAAATATAATTCCTTGTATTTTAAATATTTAGAGCTAATTAGTTATCTACTAAATAACCAGAGCAAAACGTCAACCACAGATATTTCCACTAAACTTTGGCTATTCTAATATAAGTTAGCTGGTCTAAATCATTCAAAAACAAATGTATGATAACTCTTTAAATAAACCACCATCAGTTACTGTAAAAATATTTTGAGTGTAGAAATAAGGCTATTTGTACAATTATGTTTATGATTTGTAGCATCATAACACCAGAAAAAAACAAGTTAAAAGCAAGAACAAGCAATATCCCAGCAAAAAAATGGTAGTCATTCTGTGACTATAACTTTTTTCATTGCTTCCTAAACTTCAGTTGACATTCTTTTATGATTTTATGGTGTTATTCTAAGGCACTTCCAAAAGCATTCATGTGTTCATATTTCAAATGTAGTGATCTGGTTATAAACCCGATGCATATCTTAAAATAACACTCTTCATTACTTCTAAAGCATAATTTATAGTATATCGTATATTTTTTTGAATCTTAAGCATTTATTCAAATTGAGAAAATAGTAAAATTTTTGATTTTTTCATTAAATCATTTTTTATATTTTAGTTTAAAATTTCATGAGCAGTTTTCATTATGCAGTTTTGCAATTTTTATAAAAGTTTTGAAATAACAAGAAAAACAGATTTTTTTAACCTTTAATTGAAACTAGCCGGCCTGGCATTTGCATTTTTTCAGCCTTAAATATTTATGACGACGCAATCTGTGCATTTATTTAACACTACACCATTTCCAGTTTTAATTCAGAATTTACCAAAAAAATTTTAAAATTGTGTAAAAATTATTTTAAATTGTCCAAAAATGTTTTAAAGTTGTGCAAAAATTATTTAAAATTGTTCAAAAATTATTTTAAATTGCCCAAAAATGTTTTAAAATTGTACAACCAGTTTTTAAATTATCCAAAAATATTATAAATTTGTCTAAAAATTTATTAAAATTTTTGAAAAATGTTTCAAAAATGCTTTTTCACTAATGCACTGCAGTGCTTAGATACCTACGGTGTAGGCGGATAAAAATCAATAGATAACTAAGCACTGGTAGGTATCTATTGCTCGAAATTACGGGCTTAATAATGTTTAAAATATAAACTTCATGCAGCAAATGAAATAAATGCAAAAAATTAAAATTCTAGCACTTATTCCTTAGTATCTTGTTTGGGCCTAGAAAATAATATTGCCCAAATCCAGCTTTGTTTGTATGAAAAATGAACAAAAAAAAAATATGAAGAAACAAGAAATAAATTTTTTTTGTTAAAGGTTCTCTTTAACAAAAAAAAAAATTACTCAGAAAATTCTTTCTGTTCGTTAATGAGGAAAGGAGCTTGAGGAAAGTTGAGAGGAGTTGAAAGATAATATAGCAACACTGTTTTTGCGAGAGATGTTAAATCTTAGAACAGTTGTAATAAGCCCCCCCTCCCCCCCCCCCCATCTAATGAAGGTCGCTGCAATATGTATCAGGGTGATCATATATGTTGACAGTGCTGGGAATTAACCCACACCCTTCTATATGTGCCCACTACTATTTATAATTTTTGATAATTTATATGTTATTATAATTAAAATACTCGAAAATATTATTGGAACCTTGCATTATTAATGAGCGTCTTTTTTTTAATTAACGTATATTTTGTGCAAAAATGGTTACAAATATATTCTTAAAGGAATGGTTCATCGCTGGCCACAATTATTTCCAATCTTTCAGGCTATATTGTGTATTTGTAAACAAATTAACAAACCTGAAAACAACACATAATTAGACTAACATCAATGAAATTTAACAATTTATATTTATCCTCTAATTTTTCATAGTTTTTGTTATAAACTTTAAACACTCAAGATAAAATAGACAATCATCAAAGCATTAACCCAACAAGCGCGTGGCTAATAAAAAGGATTGTGTAGCGAAAACAGAAAATTTTAAGTCTTCTATCCTGTTATCTCTGCCGAATTTTTAAAAATTTTATTCTTTATAATTTAGTAATAAAAATTTTCATATTTCTTCTAAAATCCTCTTAATACCATTAATTAAAAATAATTAAAAAATATTTAAGCAGAAGAAATAAGTTATTTTGTAAACTGGTGTAATATACGAAAGCGGTCCAAAATTAGTTTAGAAAATATTACTTTAGTGAAAAATGTCTTTAAGTTTCAAGGTGTCACGTTAAAAATTTTTTTCTAGGCAGCAATTTAATACGGCTGGTAAAAGAGTATCGAGCTAGAAAAAAATTAATAATATTTTTCACATTTATTATATTTTCTTTCTTAAGATGGCTGATTTCGGGACCGCCACCGTATGTAAGGTCGCAAGCGCGAACTTGCATCCAAAAATATCAATGTCGCAGGGAAGTTGTATTTATGTTCTTTAAATGTAAAGAGGCCGATAATGTGTAAATATTTATAATAAAACAAACTAATTATATTTGACGCTCTTAGCCTCAATGGCTCCAAATAACATAGAAATTTAAGTTGACCATCAAAAAAAAAAAAACTTCCAAAGGCTTTTGCAAATTGCACTCGGCCACTAATTTTATGGCTTCCTGAAATGTTTTTCCTTTGAAATAATATCCATGCTTCTAATACTTAACATAGATGAGGTTGCTATTTTGTACGCAGATTATAATTCTCCCTAACAGTTTGTTATTGAAAATAAGCAGAACTGAATTTAAAATATGTTTGACTACAAATATTGGGATACCATAGAATTTTCAGTTTTAAATTGGAAACGTATTAAAAATATGTTTGTAAATAAATTTTTGTCCTATCAAAAAAAAAATCCTATGTAAATTAGTATTCTATACACCTTAATGATTTCAGTAAAATTCAGAAAATACATTCAAATAAAAAACTTCCGCTTTCTGCTTGATATGTGTGATAATATCCTAAAAACCTTTTTTCGTTTTTTAACCCGTTTCAGCAAACATTTAAAAAAATAATGGTGTAATAGTTAGCACGCTGGACTGTCATACAGAAGCTTGCAGTTTAGATCCCCAGCGACGGTAACATTAATTAACAAAAATAATATGTATAAGCTTTCTATAACTTAACATCGTTATAATCTAAAAACCTTCAACAATTTCATCAACTCTTCGTCCATATTCGAAGCCCTTCGTCTATCAGCACCTTTCATTTCTCCACTATCCCCTTTCCCAAGAAAGCAACACATTCATTAGTAGGAAAATTTTCCTGAATGTTGCTTTTCTGCTTTTTTAAACCGCGCTGGAACCACTGAGGCAGAAATTAACTATTGCGCTATAATTTAGCTTTTAAAAATACTGTATATGTTTTCTCTGTTTTTTTAAGCACAAATTAACTTACATAAACACAATTAATTTCGAAATGTTACGAGTGTATATAACTAAAATTATATACTTTAGCTATATAATTAAATTTAATTAATTTGAAAACCATTGACTGATATATTAAATCACAATATAAAAGTGATTTGTGGTTTTGTGGCAAATAATTAACTTGGCATAATTTGTGAAGCTTGCATTATTTTTTTTTTTACTTATAAATAGTTAAAAAGTTAAAGTAACAGAAAGTACCATTTAAAAGAAATTATATTACATGTAAAACTCGGTCTACTTACAAGTACTTTTCATTGTCGTTTGTTTAAACAACTTTCAAATCAGTAAAAATTAAATGATAATCAGTTAAAAATAAATGTTAAAATTTTACATACTAATTCGGTAATATAAAACGAGTTACATAGAAAAAACAAATTTACCGCGATAACCGAAATTCCCACCAACTAAATATTTTAGTTGCAGCAATCAAATTATTTTGTTGTCCCAACTAATTGTTTTCCTGGTACAACTGAGGTATTTGGTTTCAACCGAAATTCGGTTGCATTAACCGGATTTGAGTTGCGATAACCAAACCATTCGGTTGGTAAAAAATTCGGTTGTTACTATGAATCTGTTTGTGTATTCTTTTTGAAATTTTTTTGATTATGTTAGTTGTATTTTTGTATGTTTTTTAATCTGATAAATGTATACCAGAGAACTGCAAAATCAACTTTTTTCTTGATTTAATCATACACAAAAATTCTTGTTCACTTTTAATAATTCAACAAAATTCACCGTAGAATAAAATCAGCTTCATGTTACTAAACGCGTAATTCGAATCAGTTTGAATCATCTGTCGTTTATGTTTTATGCAAATGTAATCACTTAACAGTGTTCAGTAACATGATGCTGATTTTATTCTACAGTGAATTTTGTTGAATTATTAAAAGTGAACAAGAATTTTTGTGTATGATTAAATCAAGAAAAAAGTTGATTTTGCAGTTCTCTGATGTAGACTCACATAGTCTATACACACATGTTGTGTGAATGGCCTAATGTGTATTAGTGTGCGTAATTATGAATTTCTTGTAATTCAAATTGAAATAATTTTGTAGATAAACAAACAATTTATAAAAAAAATTGTATTGTTTGAATATTTTTTTTTTTGAAACCGATTTTCAGATTTTATAAAAAAAACTCTATGCTAAATTTTTCAAAAACCTTTTGAGGTATTTGTTTATGTAATAGTATATGTACTTTCGTATCGGTTTGTATCATTTTTTCATTTGGAATCTCTCATGCTGAAATTTTTTGTTGCACTGAGTTATCAGTTAAAGTGCAAAAGTAAAAAGTGTAGGATCGTTTGTTATCTGATTTTAACGAATATAAATTTTAAATTTACTATTTATTTAAATTTAAATTAAATTAAAAAACATAATTTTAACAGATTTACAATATCTGTCTGCCAATTACTAAATATTTTGTTATAGAATAATACACTTATATAAATAGTGTAAACATAAAACGTCTGACCCAAATCCATCGAAATTGTTTATTAAAAATTTCAATGTATCTTGCCGAAATCCTGTAAATTTTTGCACGAGAATTATAATTTATTCTTAAAAATTAAATCTCATTTTAAATGATGTGACATAGTTTTGTTTTATTTTTAAATTTTTCATTCATAAAAAAGTTTAACAGTGCTTAATTTACGAAATTTTCATAAATATTAATATAATGAAACTTTTTTCACTGAATGTAGCGGCTACGTCTACATATGATTATTTTCCATGGCGATAAAATTGAAATTTAAGTTGTTTTTAAAGAACTATAACTCTTGTGACCCAAAACAATCAGTTTTGCTTAAATTACTTTAAAAGTGCTCTCAATTAAAAGGCATTTCATGCCCACATGAACAAAGTTGATTTCAACGAGAAAAACCAAAAATTTACCATATTTATCAGATATAACAATATTATTGGCCCTGAAACGGACAATCGTCTATTGGGTATTCAAGACCAATATTTATCGTCAATGAAGAACTTCAAGTTCTGATTGTTTGTCGGACACTTTAAATGCAACTTCAATACACCTAGCCAATGGTATCAGTTTTTAGGAATCGAATTCTGGTGGTTATAACAACTGTCTTTATATTAAATTATATTGCGGCTGTGAAAGCCAATATTTAGTTTTCATATTTAACACTTATGTCACACATAAATGTTATAACGTTCCACAAAATGTTATTTAAAAAAAAAAATGTTTTTAGATTTTCCCATAATTGAAACTGGGCGTTCAGATTCATGGTTTGTTTACACTCTTGTTTACTACACCACAACTAATTTTAATTAAAAAAAAAAATTTTTCCTAAATTTTTGCCTTTTCCCAGGTTTGAACTAGCAGTTTTAGACTACAAGGCTACCACTCTACCCACTGCACCACAAACACTTGGTAATTTTGATGTCTAAATTTGAATTTAAATAATTTTTTAGGACCAAAAATCACGCCTTCAATTTTAAGGAAAGTTCCCATACAAGCAACCTACCTTGTACTTGTATTTGCTGAAATCAACTCTTTTGGAATTTTTTTTAGATATATCTTTATAATTTTAGACTGTTTATAAAAAAGAAGCAGGTACCCTTCCTGGAACAAAAACTTAATTTAATGTATGGTATCATTTAGCGGCATGGCCGAATTTCATAATATTTTTACTATATAGTTGCAATAAATACAAAAGTTCCTCTACGACAACTAATAAGTACTCAAAACAGTCAAGTGACTGTGCAAATTTAACAACACCACAATAAGAGAGCAAACACAAAATAAATCGCAAGAGAAATCGTGAATTTCAATGATAGAGATCGTTGCCTGAGAGTGTAACGTACAGTGAAATCTACGTCTTGCATTATTATTTAAGGCTCCATTTGCCACGACGTGTATCGTGACCCAGCAAAAAAAATGGTAGTCATTCTGTGACTATAACTTCTTTCATTACTTCCTAAACTTCAGTTGACATTCTTTTATGATTTTTTGGTGTTATTCTAAGGCACTTCCAAAAGAATTCATGTGTTCACATTTCAAATGCAGTGATCTGGATATAAACCCGATGCATATATTAAAATATCACTCTTCATTACTTCTAAAGCATAAGTTATAGTATATTTTTTTTACTATAAAGTTTTCATTCAAATTGAGAAAATAGTTCTGTTGAACTTTTTTAATTTTTTTATTAATTCATTTTTTATATTTTAGTTTAAAATTTCATGAGGGTTAGAATTTATGCAGTTTTGCAATTTTTATAAAAGTTTTGAAAAATCAAGAAAAACAGTTTTTTTTACCTTTAAACTAGCTGTCCTGTCATTTGCATTTGTTTAGCCTTAAATATTTATGACGACGCAATCTGTGTATTATGTATTATATTTAACTCTATATCATTTCCAGTTTTAATTCAGAATTTACCAAAAAAATTTTAAAATTGTGTAAAAATTATTTCAAATTTCCCAAAAATGTTTGAAAGTTGTGCAAAAATTATTTAAAACTGTTCAAAAATATTTTAAAATTGTCTAAAAATGTTTCCAAATTGTACAACCAGTTTTTAAATTATCCAAAAATATTTTGAAATTTGTCTAAAAATTTATTAAAATTTTTGAAAAATGTTTCAAAAATGCTTTTTCACTAATGCAGAATTATTTATTTGTTTTAATAAAGAGTATTTGTATATCAATGCATAAACTTCGCTTCTTTAAACTTATTTTCCTGCATTCTTATGAATTGAATTTTCATCAAAGCTTAAATACTACAAAATAAATGAACATTTTCCACTCATGTATCAGAATACCTAATCATTGTATTATTATTGCTTCCTTAGAGTAAAGTATGAGTAATGCTAGTAGCTACATTTGAATACTTCCATCCTATGACACGCTAATGTTAAATTCATCGATGTAACCATCAGAAAAAAAGTGATGCCTTTGTCATAGTAGTGATGCTTTTATTGCTTTTTTGGCAACTTCATTTTTGCTGAGGACGTATATGGATATTTTTGATCTTTTTTAGTAATTACCGTTTCTTTAAGTATAACTAATTCTAGCTTTAGTCTCACGGTATTTTAATATTTGAATTTAATTCTTTATTTAGTCTTCAACTTTACAGGGCACTATTAAATCTAATATAATCTATATTATAATCTAGAGTTTAGGAGTTCAACTTATTTTCTTTTTTGTTATATAAACAATTTTTAATATGATAAAGAAAAAGTTAAAAAAAAAACATTTTGAAAGTTTTGTTAGTATAGGATAGAAGAAGGCTAAAATTTTGCTGATATTATGTCATTATTATGAATATATTCGGACATGCGACATCTTGTGTTGAAATTTAAAGTCAATCTATTAATTTTTTTCTTAACAAAATCCATATTTGCGAGATCAAGTAAGCGTTGCGTAATTTATTTTGAGTTATTTGTAGTTTTTTAATATGACATTGTGCAGGTGAAGACAGTACTGGTAATAAGGCCTTGCAGATCGTCAGCAAGATAGTCAGGGTAAATTGCTATTGTCTGCGAAAACTAATGTTTTGCAGTCTTGTAGTACCGGGAAGTTTGCCATATAGATATTACGCAAAATATGTGATAGGCAAGAGGCTTGAGGACAACCTGCAGAAATATGCTCTTGTTGAGAGGATGTGGAAGCCAAGTGGTCATTAACAGATCTCCCCATTTGATTGTATCAATTGTAAAATTTGATCTATGCATCGTAGAATTTAAGCCGTCATGCCAAACGGAATCAAAAGCAGCCTTAATATCGAATAAAACCAAAACTGTCGATTTACCGTATTCAAATTTAATCTGGATAAAATTTCGTATTCTGAGAAGTGGTTGAACTGTGTTGTGCACTCTTCAGAAGCCAAATTGATAAGATGGTAGAATGTTATAAGTGTTTACAAAATTTGTTGTTTTATCCTTTATAACCTTTTCCAGAATCTTACTTATTGATGGGAAATGGCTAATTGGTCGGTAAGAGTGTGGATTATCTGCTTGCTTACTGGGTTTTACGTACTATGGGTATAACTTTTGATTTTTTTTTATATTTGAGCAAAGTAACATAGTGTTAAAAATTTTATACCTTTCGATGGAAGCACTTTAAAACATTTGTTAATTATACCATCTATATCTGGAAATTTTTTTGTTTTAAGTTTTTTAATGATTTTTGTATTTCATGGTTGGATACTGTCTAAAATTAAATATTATACTAAGGCTAAAACTATGATTGTTAACACATGTTATGAATGGAATTTTAGCCACACTCCGAATTTACAAAAATAATCTCTTTATCAGATAAGATAATTTTAATGCCATCATCCTTAAAACCAGGAGAAAAGCACGAATCACAATGATTAAAAAAATATTGTAAAACTAAATTTCTGTTTTCAATTTAGGGTTTTACTATCGTGAAAATATCTGCTTATTATTTAAGAAAATGATAACTAATTTAAATTTTAGGGCAAAACCTAAATTGTGGCTGTTTAATATTTTTTTTTTTTTAATTAAATAGTCTTTTGGTTAGGGACAGATAAAGTTTGCAGAAAATATAAAATAAATTATAAAAATATTATATTATAAGTGATATGATGAAAAAAAAAAAAAAAGCACAGCTCACCAGCGCTGAGCTGGCAACACAAGTAATGTGTATTCTGGCTTTAAACGAGCTGTTATTATAGTAAATAAATTTTTTACAAATAAAATATTTGCATATAAAATATTTGCTATTTTATTAAAATAAATTTGTAACGCAAAAAGGTAAAATGAATCTAGTTTTCAAGACCCTCTTAAAACACATGAGTTGTTTGGCCATCCCAGCGTCGTTTTAACAAAAACTTTGTTGATTTTATTAATTTATACCTATTGTAAATTATATATATTTTTTATTACAAAATGCTGTGTTTTTCTAGACACAGTTTACTGTTTGTAACCAGGTGCATTAAACAATAAATTTAACTAAATGCAAATAAAATGCCAAAAAATTGTAAATACAACGCAATATGTTTTAATTTTAAATCTATTTATTGTGTGCTAAATAATACAGTTAATTTTTTTGTTACAAAAATTTCATTATATATTTTATTTTTTTTTTAGATTTTAAAAACATTTTAAATTCATTGTAAATAAATTGAAGAGTAAGGGTTTTTAATGAATATTTTTTTTTATTGAATTGTTGAAATAAATTTACGTTAAGAGAATGATAAAAATATAAAAGAAACAAAAAATGTTGCATATTATTTCATAATTTGTTTAACAAAATATAATTCTTTAATTAAAAAGTTGGTTGGTATTCATAAGTTTATGTTTAATTGGAAAAAATATGATTTTTTTAATATAGCAGCTACATCGGAGTAGTAAAATACTAATAAATTAATTGTCAATTATTTAAAAAACTCTTTTAATTTTATTTATTACAATATATGTAAATAAAAAAATATGTTTTGCAGAAAAAAACTAAAGACTGACGTATGAGTAATAAATTATCACTCATACGCTGTGGTGTTTGTGAAGTTAAATATTTCACGGTACAACTGAAATCACAACAAGTAAAAAAGGGCTAAATTCGGCTGTGCCGAATCTTTGAATACCCTCCACCATAGGGGCTGAAGATGATATACGTATATACTAAATTTTGCATGAACTGTAATATGAATATGTTTTGTCAATTTATGTAACGAACTTTTGTTATTTAGTTTCAGTAATGTTATTTATTTAGTTTTAGCAATGTTATTCCTCTGTTAGCGACTTTAACATTGTTGATTTTTACGTTAACTTAGTTATTAGAGAAACACACATATAGCTCTAAGAATGTTATTATTCTCATAGTATGTAAGATAATAAATGTAATCGAACAATAAGAAGACTAAATAACATTTTTACTTACTTAACAGAAAAAAAAATAGATACAGAAAAATTGTACAAATTTGTATGGAAAATTTAGAGGTATCTTCACATTTTCACTCATAACTTTTGAACCGCTAAACCGATTTTGCTCATTTTAAATATAAAACTGCTCGGGAGGATGTTCAATAATCTGGGTAAAAATAGGCACCCCCGATTGTGTCTTCGCGTCGTGATCGCCATTTCAACAGACAGACAGACAGACAGACAGACGGACATCGCTAAATCGACTTAAAATTGCATAAGGATCACGAATATATATACTTTATGGGGTCTTAAACCGATATTTCGACATATTACAAACGGAATGACAAACTGATATATACCCTCACCATATATGGTGGAGGGTATAATAAGCCTCTTAATGAAATTTAATATACCTCCTACAAAACGCCATAAAAATTATACTCTAAATACAATTTTATCAATATAAATCGAATTAAATAAATGCCTATCAACAGTCCTTTAATATTTAATATTTAAAAACAATTTATTTTAAGTTTTTCTATATGTCTTGAAATTCAAGAAACAACAAACAACAAACATTGATTTGTAAAAACCATTAAAATGAAATTATGGTTGAGAAAAGTTTTAAGTAGCCAATCATTTCTGATGTTTATATTGCTGACAACATGTTGACTTTCCCTTGACTAGTTAGGAAAATAGAAAATGTAGAAGTTTATTTGGAAGCATCAAAAGTGGAAGCAACTTTCAAAACTACGATTTTTACAGCAGTATACAATTTGAGTACGTACATGGGAATTTGAAAACTGTAATCAAAAAGTTTGGCAACATTTAAAAATATAAAATCTTTAATTAAAAAAAAATATTAAATATTTTTTTTTCGTGAAAAATTAAAATTAAAATTTTAAAACAGAATACATTTTTTATTTAAAAATCTCAATTATAGTCTTTTATATTAAATTTTTTTCGTGAAAACAAATTGTTTAAAATTATTTTCGTGAAATTTTTTAAAATGAAAATCTTTTCTTTTTTTATAGGGAGTATAACAGTTTTTTTTTCGCTTAAAGCCCGAACAACATACAAGTATTTATTAACATCATCGGTGTTGCCAAAAAATTTTTAACTTATATCCCAATTTGGTATTGGTATACAAGTTAATAATGTCGATTTTTTTGCTTGAAAAATGTATTTATTATATTGTCATGATGGAAGATTATGGCCTCGTTCTAGCTCGAATATTCTGGTCGTTTTCGTGGATGGCTCTCTTTAAACAAATTAATTGTTTTCAGTACAGGTCCCATGTGATCTTCTGACTCAATTTCAACAGCTCATAATACAAAACACCCTTTTGATCCCACCAAATACAGAGCATTACCTTGGCACCGAGGATATTCGGCTTCGGCGTTGATTTGGCTGGTTGGACGGTCTTTAAATATGACTTTTTGCGCTTGAGGTTATCATGATGTATCCATTTTTCATCACCAGTAATAATACGAAGCAAAAATTATTTCTTTTTGTAGTGTTTAAGCAGCATTTCCGATATGCAAAATCGCCTTTCAACGTCTCTCGGCTTCAATTCTCTTAATGTTTCCAATTCCTCATCTTGAAACTCATCTTCGTCTTCTGTGTCGAAATCACCACTTTTAAATCGCGCAAACCATCGTTCAAAAGTTTTTTTGAGTTGGTGCATGTTGACCCTAAGCTTCTACCAACAATCGATAACTTTCAGCAGCTGTTTTCTTCAAATGAAAAAACGTTATGAGACTTCCCCATATCTTTTTAGGTGCAAAAATCGACATTATTATAGCGATTTGAAAAAAATATGTGTTTACACTTTGGCGTCTATCGAATTCTGAATTATAACGACATATGTTTGTACTCCAAAATATCATATTTTTTACAGGGACGCTACAAAAGTAGAGCGACAGGGACAGCAAACGGCGCCATATTTCTAGCCGCTCTTTTGACATTTCTCTTCAGTAGGGTTTGCCATTTCACGATGGAAAGATATACGAGCCAACAACGAGTCGAAATTATTAAAACTTACTACCAAATTCGGAGTCAGTGGCCTCAACGTTAAGAGCGCTACGTCCAATTTATGGTCGTGATAATCGTCCTAGCAAATCAACAATTGAGCGTCTAGTGGAAAAATTTGAATCCAGAAGTGCCCGTAGTGTCGAGAATATTGTTGCCGCTGAGGCTTCAGTTGAAGAAAGCCCAAATGTGTCTCTCACACGTCGCTCTGAAGCTTTGGGCATCTCTGTGACGTCGTTGTGGCGAATTTTGCGAAAAGATCTTGGCCTAAATCCTTACAAGATCAAATTGACGCAAGAACTGAAGTTGCTTGACCACCAGAAGCGTCGTATGTTCGTGAATTTGGCTTGAAAAGATTCGGATTTTCATCGAAAAATCATCTTCAGCGATAAGGCTCATTTCTGACTGAAGGGCTTCGTCAATAAACAAAATATGCGTTATTGGTCAGACAGCAATCCACACGTGCTCCATGAGTCATCATTGCATCCCGAAAAAATTACGGTTTGGTGCGGTTTATGGGCCGGCGGCGTCATTGGGCTGTACTTCTTCCATGATGATCAAGACCGGCACATTACTGTGAATAGGAATCGCTACCGTTCAATGATAACCGAATAATTTTGTCCCCAATTGGATGATATGGACTTGGAGGACATGTGGTTCCAACAGGACGGCGCCACAAGCCACACAGCGAATGTCACAATCAATTTATTGGAAACCAAGTTTGGAGAACGTGTTATCTCATAAAATGGGTTCAGCGTCTGGACTTCTGCAAGCATGCCCGTGGTGCCATCGAACGTACTTTTACAGGAATAAAGAATTTCATTGATATCCAAAACCATTTTTGTTTTATTTAAAAAACTTTTGTAGCGCTCTTATTGAAAACCCCTTTATTATTGACACAAACCATATGTGATACTTATGCCATCTTTTGTCGTTGTATAACAATAAGTTTAAATTCTCAAAAATCCCCAATTTTGTCATCCACAACAATAAACAAGAAAAAAAACTAGAAACCAATTTAGCAACGCACTGAGATTATAATTCATATAAAGAGAAGACAAAAAATTACAAAAAAAAATGTTTTTGGAATGGTGTAAATAAAATTCATGACATGACGCAAAAAAGTAAATAAATTTCAATATCTTACGAACGGCTTAAACATGATCCATACTTATCTTTAAAACCATATAATTTTTTTTTCGTCTTGTGGGTGTAACAATTTTATAGCAATTTTTAAATTTGTTTTGATTAATTTTTGAAAATATATTTAACACTTATTTAAAAACTGAGGTATTTTGAATTAACTTTGAAAAATTTTATTTTTTATAACAGTCTTTACAGTCAAAATGAAACGCTTCTATTTTTTCTTATTTCTAGTGATTTTTTGCCGAAATTAAAATTTATTAAAATTTTCAATTTTTCAGTGATTTGGGTCCAAATCCTCTTATCTGGCAACTCCGATCACTAATAAAATACCATTCAAATTCAAGGTTGCTCATCAGATTTCTAGTAAAATTTTATGATAGCCTACATAATATAAAGGTCATCCCATCTGAGTCATAATATGTAGATTATCCCAAAATCTGACTAAAAATCCGATAAGCAATCGTGAACTTGACAGGGTTTTTATTGTTTGTGTTTAGTTTTGGACTTTGATCTATTCTGAAATGTGTAGTAAAATTTTATGGTCAACATTTTTGTCGAACATTTCATTCCCGGTTTCCCCCTTTTTTAAGGATATTTTTTACGATTTGTTAGAACGAAAAATTACCGTTGTATCGAGAAGTTAGAGGTTTAATAGATTCCACAAAAATATTTTCTACAAACTTGCAAACCGTTCCATACCTCAGATGTAAAGAACACAAAGCTTCATTACCGATGTGCAGTATAACAGGCCAGGAAAAAACTTTAACCTACCTTAAAATAAAATTCCGATGTGATCTTTCAAAACATCGACACACGTATTTTTTGTTGTATCCCCTACCAGAAATCACTGTCAGCCACAATACTGTAAAATACATAATTGTTAATTTATTTAAAAAATTGTTAAATTTACAAAATCGTTTCCAATCTAGAAGGCCACACAATCTAAATGGGACTAAAATGTGATCCATTATACAAAAATTGAAAAAAAAAAAATTAAATGAGAGTGCTGTTACATATTCTATAACATTTCAAAATACAAAGCAATACGTAGAGCACTACATGCAAATGAAGTAAAAGGAGTAGTTCTATGAAAAAACAGTATGTTTCAGTGTTTTGCTAAAAATATCAAAATATATTAAATAAATTCTGGAACAATGAGGCCACGAGAATATATCTTTAATTTGTGTCAGGAAAATTGCGATGCAAAAATTTTGAATTTGTCCAGACAAATCTTATTTCTTAACCCTCTGACTGTCCCCAAACAAAAACATTTTTTTATACCGTACGTCTACGTCCATAAAGATGTTCAAGGAAATAAGACAAATTGTGCATCACATATGATGCGCAAGCGTATCAGTCATGTCGCTTGTCCATAATATGTGATACATTGGATAGTCAAAGGGTTAAAATAGTTTGTAATTTAAAATAACAGAAAATAGCAATTAAAAGAAATGATATTTCATTTATAAACCGGTTTATTTACATTTCATTTAAATCAAATGGCCTTCTCATTAATTTTTAAATGTTGTTTAAATAACTGACACATCAGTAAAAACAAATGAATTATCAGTTAAAATTAAATGCTAAAATTTTACCTGCTAACTGATTATTAATTTATTTGAAATTATTTGCGTTTCTTGTATCTTTATTTGTTTTTTAATCTACACTCAGACAGTCTATAGACATTTTGTAGGTCTTGGGGTGTTTATGAAGGTTTTGTAATTTGAATTGAAATAATTTGGAATATACAAAAAACAATTTAAATAAAAAATATGTTGCAATTTTTTTAATGTTTTTTTTTTTTTTTTTTTGAAACAGACAGCAAACAATATATACACTTGTAATAACTGTAACGGAAATAAATCAACCACAAATGTCCGTTTTGTGGGTAAATTTTTATTAAATTTCAAACAAATGAAAAAAATATATGAAACTGAAGCAAGTAAAAAAAGGCTTAAATTTGGCTGTGCCGGGTCTTTGAATATCCTTCACCAATATCCTACAAAAATATTCTCTTATGTAAAAAATTTTAAAAGTAAAATTATGGATTTGAAAAATATTTTTTGGATGTGAAAACAAATCTTGTAATGGAAGAAAAATTTGATATGTAAAAAATTTTTTGTGGTGAAAAACATTTTTTGAGGTGAATATAAAATATTATTCAATTCTAAGGGACAGACGGGCAGACAAACAGGGCGACGGGCATCGCTAAATCGTCTTAAAAATGCATAAGCATCACGAAAATATATACTTCATGGGGTCTTAGACCTATATTTCGACATGTTACAAACGCAATGACAAACTGATATATGAGGTATATATAATCTCCACCATATATGGTGGAGCTTATAAAAATCGGTAATTGACAGTAAATCATTTTGAACATATGTATAATAAAGTTAAACTAAATATTTCTTTGAAAATTTAAATTATGTTCCTTTATTTTTAACTAAACTGAAATTTTTGTATTAAACAACAAACAGTAAACTACATAAAATTCTGAGTGTATGAATTAAACAGATTACCGCAGAATTTGAAAAGATAATTTGCAACATTCTGTTAAAAAATTATGCTTGGAACAAACCTGGGTATTTCAAAAATAGTACTGGCTTTTTTCCCGTACTCCCAAACAGCTGTATTATCCTTTTTAATCATCCGACGTCGAGCTCAGTGAACATTTTTGGAGGCATGTAGACCGTCAAATAACATGGACCCACATGGACTTTCAGGCGAAGTGATAATGGACAATTGTAAAAAATAATCTCTTCCAAAATAACCAGAAACCTAGAGGAATCGATGAACAGAAGTATGTAAGATATTATCAAAGCAGATGGAAAAATATGGTAATGTACTAAATTCTTTAAAATTATTTTATAATGACGTTTTAAAGGTAAAGTATTTTTTGTTTTTGTTATATATTAGTTGTTATTGTAGAAATTTTGTTAGGTTTTTTTTTTTATAAGATCAGAAAAAATAAATTTATTTTTTAAAAAACATAAAACGTTTAATTAAATAATAAAAAAATTAGTGCAGTTTTCTAAGATGTTCACAGTATATAGTTAAATTTGTTGGCAAATAAAACTATAAAATACGTAATACTTAAGAATTATAGGTTAAGACCGACATTAGTTATTGCTTCAATGAAAAATGTAAACCTTACAGTTTTGAAGAAAAACAAAACATCTTTATAAGTAAATAGAAAAACTTTAAAATAAGATGAAATATTTTTGTTATAATTCATAAAAATTGTTTAGAACTATTTTTTTCTCAATAAAATGTAGCTGCGCATTGGTTCCTTTTAAATTGACAAACATTTTCATCTTTTCTTTTTGCGAAATGTGTTATTTTCAAAAGAATAGTATATTTGTGATATTTCATAAGCAAAAATAAGTAAAAGTTGTATTTTATTTACTTAGCTTCTTTTTTTTATAAATAATTTCTAATGCGAACTTTTTAAATATCCTTAAAGCTTTTGAAACGAAAAAAAAAGAATTACATACTTTGTTAACGAGTGGCTCTTTGCAATAAAGACATCAAATTGCAACATTGTTAGTTAGATAAAAAAAAAAAACGAAAAAGAGTTAAAAAGTGGTTCATACACGTCCATAGTTATCTATTTTATAGCAAAAGTAGACACTTGTATTAGCAAAAACGAAAGCATCACCAACAAAAACAAAAATTAAAAGTGGCCATGTGCTATACATGTTCGTAGTATATATTTATTTTTACTAGATTGCCACTAATAGGCACCAACAAGTAAATAAAAAACATGGTTATGGCAATCGAATGCGAAGAGCATCATATATTTATGTGATTATGATTGTGCCAACCATAATCTAACTATAATATTGTTATCCTATGATGATAATAAAATAATCATCATTTTACCATAATATGGTCCCTACAGTAATAATATGATTTGATATTATTGAAAAGTTATTTAACTTAAAGAAAATTTTTTTAAGAAATGTTTTTCCCCAACTTTTTCCCGACTTTTTCAAGAAATCGTCTTTGTTTCTATACTTGAAAAAAATTATATTTTTATTAATAAATACATAGATTCTATAGACCTTTTCTCATAGAAAAAATTCTTATATTATAGGGATTTTTTAGGTAGTCCTTAGAGTCCCAGAATATTTCTTTTAGAAAAAGTCCTTTGAATCTAAGAATATTTCTACTAGAAAAGTTTCTTAGAATTTAAGTATTTTTCATGATGAAAAGTGCTCAGGAAAAGTCTATAGAATCTATCAGTGTTTTGTGTAAGAAACCTTTTCATACAAAACAACTCTTGGGTTCTACAGACTTTTCCTTATACAAATCATTTTATTAATATTTTGAGTACTTTTCTACAAGAAAGTTTTTATTTTACAAATAATGAATTAATAAACATATTTTTTTATAAGAAACTTTATTATTCTTTTTATTGAAAAGAATAAAAAAAAATTTATAAAGAATCTTTTTTACAATGAATTTTTCGACTATAAATTTATTAGTTTAAGTTGTTATATGTATGTGTGTATGTATGTATGGCAGTTCCCAAAATAAAACCCCCCAGATGAAAATGATCATATATTATAATTTTTACTTCGGATCAAGAGAGTATTATGACTGTAACTGTTTAAGTCTTATTTTATTTAATTTATAATTATTCATTGAATGTTGTCAGCATTTTATAGTTCCAAATTTTATCATATTTTTTCACAGTCAAAACTTTTGTTACCACAGTATGGTTACAGCAAATCATATTATAAAATGCAAAGTGGCAATAATGAAATAATAAACTATTTACTATAATAATTTCCGTATCGATCATAGTGATGGTTAGAAACTATTTATAAACCAATAACATGATTGTGACAACCATACGCGAATGCAGCAAGCATAATTTAGCAGCAGTGATCATGTTGCAACCATTTTTTTTCTCTGCGCGTGGGTGATAATTTATGTTCTGCGGATGTTTTTTTCGTATGAACGGTTCTTTCGAATAGAGTTTAACCCATTAGCAATAGGTTCGTTTCATGCAAACTAGAACAAGTTACTTTAGAACCGATGGCATAACTAGTTATAGAATTCGTTCTGGGTTATTTTAACCTTTTGAATCAGTTCTAGAATCTGTTCCATTGAACCGGCGGTAAAATACCCTTTTCTAAAGTAGATTCAAAGGCAGTCTGGCATTGATTGAACTAATTAATTGATGATTTCATTAGTATTACATTATTAACAATGGTAATGAAATAAATTTCGTTACCATTGTTTAAATTAATGGTAATGATTTAAGGAACTGATTTCATTGATCCATGACAATTTCATTACTATTACTAATGCACCAATTAAAAGAAACCATTAGCCTTATTAACCGTCATTTTATAATGTTAATATTTATGTTAAAATTTGTTTGCGCTGGTTAACATTTGTATTTTTTATATTTTGTTTTATTATTTTCTGCATAAAGCTACTTTGATAATTTTCAAATCGTATAAACTTTTTTGTAAACAATTAATTTTTCAATCAATTATACACGCAGAGAAAAAACATGGTTGGGACAATCATATTCGAAGAGCATCATACATTTTTGGGTTTATGATTGTACCAACCATAGTCGTACTATAATATAGTTATCATATTATGATAATAAAATAACCATAATTTTACCATAATATTGTCCCTACAGTTATATTATTATTCAAAAATTACCATATTATGATTTTAATAAACATATTATGATCTTGAATATGATCGCCTGTAATCATAGTATACTCAAAATGTTATCATATTATAGTCCCTATAACTATGTTATATCATCCTTCTTATTATATAACGATTATTAATATACATAGTATGACTATCTAATATCATGTTATGGCACATTCATAAGCATATTATGATTCTCATATATATATTATAAATATAAAATCCCAGCATTTAACAATATATGATTTTTTTTAAGACATTTTGTAGTAAAAACAAACTGACTGAATTGATAAAGTTTTGGTTTTTATGAAAACAAGACAATATTATGACTGTAAATTTGAAAGTCATGTTTTATTTGATGTATAATTATTTATTGATTGTTACCAGAATTTTATGGTTGCAAAATTATCTTATTTTTTTCATAGTCAGAGTTTTTGTTACCAGTTACACCCAATCATGTTATAAAATAGAAGGTGTCAATCATAAAATAGTAAAATATTTACTATAATAATGATGGTAGCGACCATGTTGATGGTTAAAAAACCAATAACATGGTTGTGGCAACCATACCAGATTGCAGCAAGCACAATATATTAGCAGTGATCATGTCGCAACCATGTTTTTTCTCTGTGTGTAATTAGTGTTTTTTATGCATTTGTGCTATTTCATTACCATTAGTAATGAAATTTTGTAATTTTTATTAGTGTAAACTAATGGAAATGAAAAACTCCCAAGTGTGCATTCTGGGTAAGTAATGTAGCGTATAATTCACAAAACAAAGGTTATAAATATTATTGGGTTGGGAGGGACATTAGGAGCTAAAAATATGCCTTTTTACCCATATTTATCAAGTTCTCCATTAAAATCCAAGACATTTTGTCAGTGAATACCCCATACTCCGGGAAATACACATTTTAACTTTCCGTTTTATATGCAAAATGATTTGGGTTGACCATTCAGGAGGAGACTTGCCTTTGGAGCCCTACCCAAAGTAGTGGTCTTCTATAAAAAATATGAGAAACATGTAATGCAAGATTTCAGGTTCCGAGCTCCAATGAGATAAACAATGATTAGTTCTTTAGCGACGGTGATAAGTTCTTTAGCGAGTATACCAGCACTGGTGCTGAAACAGTGCTCTTCTACGCTTGTTCGTCCATTAGATAAAATTTTTAATACATCGTACCGTGTGAAAGTCTTCCCCTTATGCTGGAAGCTTGCCAATATTTTGCAAATCCGTAAAAAGAGTGCGGCTTATAATCCTGAAAATTCAAGCTCAATTGTTTTACGGTCTCAAGGGTGATTGAGAGTATGATTAATTACCATTTTCTTATACAGGGTGTCCACCGGCACGGTATACTATTTTGTTTTGCCGCCATTTTGGTAAAGATTAGTCTTGGCGGTTCATATTTGGCAGTCGTGAAGTAGACACGTGGCAAATTTATTATGGAAAAAATATTCAATAAACTAACGTGTTTTAATCGTTAAAACAGCTCGCTCATGACAACTCCGATTTTCATGAAAAAATAATAATGAGTGACAAGGCACATTTTCATTTGAATGGATATGTGAATAAACAGAATAGTCGGTTCTGGGCAATGGAAAACCCTCAAATTATTCATCAGTCACCAGTGCATCCATTAAAAGTGACAGTCTGGTGTGCAATTTGGTCAGGAGGAATCATTGGACCTTACTTCTTTGAAAATGAAAACGGCGTAACGGTAACTGTGAATGGAATAAGCCACAATGGCATGCTTTGGGCTTGATTAACATGTGGTATCAACAAGACGGTGCCACATCGCATACAGCCAGGATTACAATAGAATTACTGCAAGACCTCTTTCCACAACAAGTTATTTCAAGAAATGGTGATGTTGATTGGCCTCCACGGTCGCCTCATTTGACTGCTCCGGACTTCTTTTTGTGGGATATCTGAAAAACAAGGCTTATGCAAACAAACTAGAAACGCTTGAGCAACTCAAATCAGCAGTATGGCTTTTGTAGAAGTCTTTCTACGGGCGTTGGGGACTTTGTGTTTACAAATTTGCCAAAAGCAAAGTGGTTGCTCTAGATATGTTCGGTAATGTGTTGCACGACGCCCTTGTATTAAAGCTTACTTCTGTTATGTGTCGATAATAACTTCTCACGATTTACTTATGTGTTGTTATAGATAGGGTTCAATCAAATTAGTTATCCCTGGGATCAAGGGTGCCGCAAGGTTTGATTATTTTTACCTTTATTTGTTTTATCTTTCTTAATAAATTTCTTGGTCAAACTTTTAACCCAGCCTACTCTTTTTCAGATAACTACAACATATATTACTCTATTTACTTTGATCGTAGACCAGGCCCTGGTAAGATTGAGGGCAGAAGGCAGATTATGAGGAACACACTCAATCAATACCTTTTAACAATATCTGAGTGAGGTCATGCGAAAAGAGTCAATTTAAATCAGTGATCGGCAAAGAGTCGCCCATGGGCCACTCACTTATACTAACATACTAACACAGATTGCATGAAAATGAAAATAATAAATTAGTCTCAGTTGAGCTTTCGTGCAGTGAAGTAGTGTCGACGGATAGTACGTACATTACACTGAACGAAATGTCTTACAAAGAATGGGAGTGTACCTGTTTGTCGAAAATTTTTTCGGCAAACTTGAATGTTTAATATACCAGCGTCTTTTATTGTTGCTGCTGAACTTGCAAATCGTTGCCGTCCATTCGGGGATGGTCAGTTTTTCAAGGATGTTATAAAATATGCAATGAATGAATGAACTTACAAATTATTTTGTAGTTTGTAAGTTAAAGTATATAAAAATCTTTAATATTTCTCTATTTATTTTTTTATTTATTTATTTATTTATTTATTTATTTATTTATTTAATTCTTTCTTTAATTATTTGTTTATTGATTTATTTATATATATTTATTTATGTATTTAAAATATTTAAATAGGGAAGGGTTTGACTTTCCCAGGCTGTAACTGAGAAACTTCTTGGATCTTAAAAGATTTTAATTATAAATATTCGTTTTTTTGTTGTTTTTTATTTGCTTTTGTTAATTTTTTTTGTTATGCTTTTTCTTTTTGTTCTCATCCTTTGTTTTTTTATGTTTGTTTATATGCACATAGTTTTAAGAAAATTACAAACACATTTCCTTTAGTGCATTAAGAGAGGGAGAGCGTAACTCACCTATACAATGGCAACAATATGGTTGTATTAGTTTGCCGATCACTGATTTAAATGCATGCAATAAATAAATTTTTGTTGAACTTTACTTTATTTAAAGAAGGTAACTTGTTACATACGAGTACTATAAATTGGGCAAAAATATATATACACAATGTGTTTCAAAATAATAGACACAATGTGTCTAATAGTACGTTTTTAAATGTATCAAAAAAGTTCAGTAACATAAGTGTTTTGTTTAAATTTATATTTTATTTGTCTAAAGAAGCTATATTTAATGGATGAACCTAGATTAATTTTATTTAAAAACATTGCAAATGTTTTTAATTAGTGCACCTAAAATCCTTAAAATAACACAAACTGCATTTTCAAAAAATTTATACATTATTTTTTAAAAAACATTGATAGAGAGAACTACAGTAACGAACAATAGTTAAAATATAAAATAATAAGTTAAATTAAAAATCTTACTTATAACAAAAAGAGATGGAAAAAAACGATTTTTCTTCAGGTAAAAGACTTCAGAACTTGAGGGTGTCCTAAAAAAAAGTCCTCAGGATCTATATAGAACCCCTCAGATTCTAACAAATTTGTTTGTATAGCAATTGCAAATTTTTTTCAAATTATTAACTGCTTTATCCTAATAAAGAATCTCAGATTCTAATCCTATTCGTATAGATGAAGATCTAAGATCTAAAGTTTTTATAGAATTTATAGGTTTTTCAATACGAAAACGTCACATATCACAACAATCAGAGTATTGTTATAGAATTGTTTCCTGTAGAGAACTTTTAGCTACGGCTTTCCTCGTAATATTCCGTGAAATTTTTATTACTGAAAACCCCATAGATTATTAGGACATTTTTTTAATAAAAATATCTTAGATTTTAGAAAATTTTTTCTTAAAATGACTGAGAATTCATTTATTAAGAAACTCCTCAAATTCAAATTAGTTTTACCTAAGAAAACTGCAGAAATCTGACAAATTTTTTCTACAAAAATTCTCAGATTCTGAGATTCCGCAAAATTACCTTTAATTAAGAGTTTTGCTATAGGAAAGATTCCTCCAACTGTCAGATTCTAAGGATTATTTTTAAATTGAAAATCCTTCGGATCATGAGGACTCTTCTTAATCTTCATCTCACCATTGTGTGGAAAACCACACAAAATTAATATATTTTATGAATTTTTTTAAAAAAAAGGAACATGTTCATGAAATTTCTTGACATTTTCTGACACATCAATGTAGCACAGAAAACTCATCAATTGATTGATTAAACGAGATATTTAAAAAGTAGTGTGTCGTTTTCCAAGCATATGTGATTTCTATGTATTTTGGACTAGGAATTGAATTCTTAGTCGTTAAATGTCTAAGCATTTTGATATTCTGACAAACTACTTACGTATATAAATATATAAACATGTTCTAACATGTCTGCAAACCATTTTCATGGCGATCAACTTCGAATGCTTTCGAAATTATGACTCATGTAAATATTCTCCTACATATAAAGAGAGCAGAAGTAATTCATTTGTAGTTGATTAGGTCAACATGGCTAGACCAAAATATCTTAACAACGAAAAGCTTCAAGTTATTTTAAATGTTATTTATGATGAAGATTTTTCAGATAGTGATGAAAATTACTCGCCAGAAGAAAATTATAAATCGAAAGAAAATTAAACTGATTCTAAATTTAATGCAAGGGATAAACATAAAGATGTCGATGGAATAGGAGTCTCATCCGTAAATAGAACGGAGGATCCATTGTTTTCTCAAAAGTCGGTATAATATAGAGCCCCCAACCAGTTCACGATTATGCTGGAACGATTGGCTGATTATTTCAACTGATTGCTTTATTTGAACAATTATTTTGTTTTCGTAGAATATGCAAGTTTCAACAATACTCGTATATCCCTTCTAAGCCTGAACAATATATATGACTATTAGCTTGGTCTGAAACTTGTTACGTTTGAAAAATCGTGAAGATTTGGATTTATTTCGTGGACAGAAGTGTCATAACATGAGGTTCTATGTGCAAAAATTAATTTTTTGAATGCAAAAAGGTTCCATTGTTCTAATTAACATTGACATTCAGCGAAAACCCAACCCTTGTATCATCGGCAGAAAAGAAAATCACTTACTACTGCAAAGCACAATGCATGCTTCGAAAGATGTAGAATTAGATGCTTTGTATTTTGATTTCATTGATCACCAGTTATTAGATATTTAACTTACAGGTGGCGTGGATACAGTCGAAAATATTTTATTACAGTAGAGTACTAAAGAAAGACGAATCGATGGCCGTGGGCGATTTTCGTAAATATGATCGACATTTTTGCTCTCAACGCGTTGATTTTTTGCGTGAGCTTGGAATATCTTTTGCAAAACCATATATGACAATTAGTAAATGCGTGCCGAATCAGCGGCGTCTATGCTTTCTGGCTTTAGCAACTAGAGGGCGAGACCAGTAGATCAATAGCCCAGACCACATCTTCACTATTTCAGAATCTCGAGAGAGCTCATAACGATCATTTGACATTCCTCTAAAAAGATCCTAAAGTTTTCCTCCGAATATCGAAGGAAAAGCTAGATGGCATATTTGCTATAGTGAGAAGTCGAAACTATGAACTACCGAAATGTTTATGTAAAATGTGTTGAGGATAAACTAATTTGATGTAACATAAACCAAATATTAAAATAAATATGTTATTGCTGGTATATCGTGATTTTCACTACAAAAGAATTATGTTGCTAGTGAAAAATAAGTAGACATACCGTATGTGTGGAAAACCACACCCGAGAGTAAACAACGTAAGTTTTTTTGAGGGTGAGATGAAGGTTAACAGCTTTTTCATTTTTTCGTTATTATCCTCTCCAAATAAATTTATTTCAGAAAATTTATTTTTTTTTAATATTAACAGTTACAAAATAATTTAGGCACAATCTGTGTAATTATAAAAGGTAAATGTTTATAAACTTAGAAATATGTATAAAAACATGCAAAATACTATATTTGTGTGTCTTTTTGTAGACAAAAGTGTCTACATACAATTTTTACACATTTTCTCCCAATCGTTACGCATTTTGTGCAATTTTACGTGAAAATCTACTTTATTTATAACAGTCATTTAACATACCTTTTTTTAGAATGTAGAACTGTATATCCAAAATTATTCTCTATATACATATGGGTGGTATTAACATTGTGAAATAGGAAACCTTTGATGTTTGGGGCACGAAAATGTAAAGGTTACCCATTTCTGATGTCTATGCTATTGTAGTTGAAGTAGAAAATAAACAGACAAACATTGTGCGAGCATACAGAAAGAAACAACATCAACAACAGTTGAGAGTTAAAAAATAAAAACAACAACTAAATAAGTGCATAACTGCTGGCTGCTTGTTTATGTTACAGTTAGTTTTGTGATGCACTCAAGTATAAAATATACAACTCAAGCGAGTTTGTTTGTTTGTTTCACATTTTTTCCAAGTTTTTATTCAATGGTAAATATGAAAAAAAATAATAATATGGAACTGTAACCATATTGTATTGTTTTACTACTAGTAGTTTGGTTTAAACAAATTTTTAAATAAATTCCAAGTTTTAACTATTTACGGTATTTTAATTAAATTATTATTGTTTTTTTTTTGTTTAAGTGGAAGTAGCATAAAAATATGTCACCTTGTAATTACGTGTGTGCTTTTAAATATAAATTAAAAATAAAAAAATATACGTATGTAATTTAATTTTTATTTTTTTTTTATGTTGTTTTCTTTAATTTAAATTTATGCTGTAGTTTTATATTTTCGTTTTGTATTTGACTTGCTGGCAATTAAGTAATATAGTAAAATATTGTACAGCATTTTAATTCAGTTTGTTTTTTATTTAAATGTCCGTTTGTGTGCAGGTCCTATGTATGCGTATTTTTGCTTTGGATTGTGTAAAATGCATCACCAACCACAAAACCATGTTAACCAATTTAACATTTAATTTTAATGTTGACAAATTGTATTATCCATGTGATGTCAGCTGCTGTTATGGCAATTTGACGTTATTTTGTATATAAGGAATGAGATAAAAAAAAATACCAACACGCATTTATGTCTTCAACTTTTATTTAACTTAATTATCACGCTAAAATATTCTTAGAATTCAAAAATTAAAGTCCGAAGATTCATTCACGCAGAGAAAAAAACATGGTTGTAATATGATCACTGCTACTACATTGTACTTGCAGCATTAGGTTATGGTTGTCGCAATCAAGTTTTTGCTTTATAAATAGGTTCTAACCATCAATATGTTCTCTACCACAATTATTACAGTAGATATTTTATTATTTTATGATTGCCACTTTCTATTTAATAACATGATTGGCTGTAACCATACTGAAGTAACGACAATTCTGACTATGAGAAAATATAATAATTATGGAAATCTAAATTGGTAAAATTAATCAATGAATAATTATAAATCAAAGAAAAAAAATATTGACTTACATTTACAGTCATAACATTTTCTTGTTTTAAAAAAGAAAAATGTTCAGTTACCCATGTAAAAATGATAATACATGATCATTTTTATCTGGGGGTTTTGTTGTCGGAAATGCCTTATACAAATAAAAAAGATTCTTTATATTTTGTTTTTCTATAAAAACAATAATATATTTTTTTAATTTGTTTATTAATTCATTGCTCGTACAATAATGACTTTCTTGTACTAAGAGCACAATAGATCAACTTGGTCGCTGTGCAGGAAGACATACGACTCAACCCTGTTCATCGTAAATAGTTATTAATAAAATAATTTTTTATAAGCAAAAGTCTGTTGTTCTGTGCGAAAAGCTTCCCTATACAAAATACTAGATTTTAAGAATTTTTTCTGATAGGAACATTTTTGGATTCTAAGCACTTTTCCTTAAAGAAAATTTTTTATATTCTGTAAACTGTTTCGCAGATAAAAAGTCTTACATTCTTAAAAGAAAACATACCTTCTAAAAAAATCCTCAGATTCTGAGGTCTTTTCATCATATAAAATAACTTTGATTCTAAAGAGTTTTTCTAGTAGAAACATTTTTAACTTCTAAGGACTTCTCTAAAAGAAAAATTCTGAAATTGTAAGGTCTGACTAAAAAAATCTTTTAAATGTCCATAGAATCTAAGAATTTTTCTATTAGAAAAAGTCCATAGAATCTATGTTTTTTTTGAAGTATTTTTGAAGTCCAGAGGATCAAAGAATTGTCCTTAATTCAAAATTTTTTTATAGGAAAAGCATTTCTTAAAAGCATATTTTTGAATTTGAAGACCTTTTTTTAAAAAAAATCTTCATTTACATAACCGAGCCATTAGGGTTTTATGTGGTTAATTAAAGCTACTATCTAAATAACAAACTTCTAGATAAATCCTTATATATTATATAAATTATATCCTATATCCCTAACCGAGCACTAGCAACAAAGGCTATCGGCTCGTTGAAAACAAACCAGAGCCTCTGATGGGAATCGAATTCACGACCCCCGCACTAATAAGCTGGTACGCTACTAACTAGCCTACCGGGTCGTCCAACTTTTTCATAATTTCGGATCATAATATAACTGTAGGGACAATATTATGGTAAAATTATATTTATATTATTATCATAATATGATTACTATAGTTCGACTATGGTTGACACAGTCATATTCTCAAAATTATAAAATGCTCTTCGAATGTGATTGCCCCCATCGTATTTTTTCTCTGCGTATAAGAAGTCTGTAAGAGATCTTCACATAATTCCAATATATAAAGTCAAACTCCTGATTATGTGACTCAATTTTGATCTTATTGGACTTTATAGAAGAATTTTTTAGTTATTTTCGTCCTCACTCCTTATATACATTTTTTGTTTTCGGTTGAAAATATTGAATTAAAATAAAGTTATTTTGCTGTTTCGTTTAAAAGAATTTTAATAAATTATAATGTTAAATAGTTGCAGATACATTGAAATTAAAGTTCTTCAAAGCTATATACAGGTTGGTTGAAAAGTTCCTGCGCTCGAAATGAAAGAATACTGTTTTTGTTACGAAATATATTTTTTATTCAATATAATCTCTAAAAGCTCAATACACTTGTTCCAAAGATCTTCCAAAAATTTTATCCCATCCTTATAATGGTTTTTCGGAAGCTCTGCAAAATAACCGTCTAAGGCTGCTATGGCCTCTTCATTCGACGTCAACTTCAAATGGCTTGTAAACAAAGAAAGAATTGACAGAATGACTTGCAACTTTGCATGTGTTCTCAGGACAGTTATACCAACTTGAGCAAAAAAAAGTTCGGAGCTAGCAGTGCCATCTCTTGGTGAGCGCAGGAACTTTTTAACCAACCTGTAAAGGTACAGAATGTATTTTTGCCAAGACTGAATATTTAGAGGAATTAACTGACGTTAAATGTCAATCCAGAAGGCACGATTTTTTTAAATTTTTGTATGCTCACAGGGAAAAATTATACAAATTTTCAACTGAAATTCGGTTTCTTCAACTAAAATCTGTATCAACCGATTGGAATTCACATTAAAATTCGGTTAATCAATCTGAGTTTTTGTTGCAACACCAAAAATATTCAGCAATCACATTTAAATTTGATCGTATTAATAGAATTTATTGGTTGTCGCAAATTTATATAAAAAAAAATATTGGAAAGATCTACGCGAATGTATCTGTACCTTAAAAAAAAATTTGGAAGTTTCTACTTAAATTGTGTTTATTATGACTAAACTAGGTTGGCTTAATTTAACATTTGTTTTCACAAGAAAATTCTATTATTACAACTGAATATTAGATGTAACACCCAAAATATTAAAAAATTACATTTCAATAGGTTGTGTCAATCAAAATATACTTTGAAATTCGGTTATTTATATCACTTCTTCTTGTTAAAACTTTGTCATAAAGGTTACTTTTATAAATTTTGAATCACAATTTATACACTTGGTAAATATGTACGTTGCGTTGTTTGTTTCATGACATCTGCGATTTTTACCTTCAATATATATATACCAATTTGTGCTGACAACCAAAGAGTCAACCTAATTTTTAGATTATGACTATCGAATTGTTATTAATATTATGTTCTTACAAATCAGTTACTCTTCTATGGGAATATGTACTTTCTTTTTTATTTCAAAGTGGTACCAGGTTGAAAAGTTTGCTAAGGTTTCGACTTTAACTTAGCTCATAATTTGTTCATTTTAGCCGCTATAAAGTATTTTTGTTTTTAGTTTTGGTTTTTACAAGTTAATTGTCTTCTTTTGGATCTACTTATTTCCAACTTACTAAAATTTTTCATTTTTTTTTTTAAATTACTCTTTAAATAAAGGGTGGTCCAACCATAATACACAATGTTAATTGTGAGTCACACCTTAACGTCAAGTTTTTGTCCCAACTTAATTTGAAATTTCTTTGTTTCAGTTATTGACAAATTTAATAATGAAGACCTACACAATTAAACAGCGCGTTAAGATTGTTTAAGTCTTTTACGAAAATGGGCGTTCAAATTAAAATGCATTTCGTGATTTTTTTGGTCAGAATAATCGACCAAATGTGTCTACAATCGGGAAAATTGTTTCAGCAAACCGGGTCTGTAGGAAATGTGAAAATACCTGTGCATGCTCACCCAGTTCGTCCTGCGGAAACCATTGCTGTTGTTCGCGATAGTGTGGCAGAAGAGCCGTCAACCTCGACTCGTCGTCGGTGTTCGCTAACGCGAGATGATAACTGACTTCTTGTAGCTAGAAATTGAAGATATGGACCTGGACGATACGTGGTTCCAACAGGATGGTGCCACTACACAGCCAACGAAACAATGGTTCATTTGAGCGAGAAATTCATTGGACGTGTTATCTCACGTCGTGGCGATGTTAGTTTGCCGCCACGATCATGCGATTTGACACCGTTGGACTTCTTTTTTTGGGAATATTTAAAAGATAAAGCACAGGTCAAAAAGCTAAGAACAATAAAAGAACTAAAGAATGAGATAATACGGAACATTAACGACATTAACCCTTACTTATATCTCAGAGTCATTAAAAATATTGACCATCGGGTGGAGATATGTCACCGAAGCCGTGGCGAGTATTTGGCAGATATTTTGTTTCACACATAGTTGTCATAAAATCTTCTTTTATTATAATAAAAAATATTAATATAATTGTCTGAAAACTTTTTGTTTTATTTACAATTAACATCGTGCATTATTGTTGGACCACACTTTATGTAAGATAAAAATGTTTGGAGTCAGCAGATAAATCCTGTGTTTTTTCTTAATGCCCAATGGGACCAAAAAACAATGACCGATTGTTGATAAATATTATTTTTCACTGTCTCACATGCCGATTTCATAGAAAACAAAGAATTTAGCTGGGAATGTTTTCATTGCAAGTACTTGAATCGAGATGTTGTACACCTCTTTGATCACTTCACAAGACGTATGAGTAATATAAATTGTATTAATATTAATAATTATAAAGTATACGTCTTAGGACGTAACTTTAGCTAAAGTGACCTTATACTATTGATAAATTAAAATGGTCCCTAAAAATACGTAGTGACAACGACATACTTTTATATATTTATTTACTTAAATCAAACAAACAAAATAAACGGAAAATAAAACTTTTTCAAATTGTGAAAAAAAATAAAAATGATTGTTTTAAAAAAATTTCAAATGTCAAAGACCAATACATAAATAATTTACACAGCAAGAAAATGCTCAGAAAACTACACGGCAACTATACTACAGAGCAGATAATATGGCAAATGCATAAATCTTACGTTAAGAGTGAAAATTAAAATGAACTTACCTTTAGCTTATCGGTCACTTTTAGCTTAAAGTATACTTATAATAACGAAAACCTAATTATCCGTCCGTTCACCTCCTAACTAGAGCAATTGGCAAGTTATAATAAAGGGCCTTAGATACATTAACAAGAAAAAATGAGTCTAACACTGAGTTAGAAATATAAATGGTTTCCAAAAATTTTTTGAAAAATTCATAAGCGCCAATAGTATTAAACATTTTCTGCACGCAGAGAAAAAACATGGTTGCAATATGATCGCTGCTACTATATTTTGCTTGCTGCAATCGGGTATCGTTGTCACAACTAGGTTATTGGTTTTCTAACCTTCAACATGGTCGCTACCATCATTATTTAGTAAATATTTTACAATTTTATAATTGACACCTTCTATTTTATAACATGATTAGCTGTAACCATACTGTGGAAACGAAAATCCTGACTATGAAAAAATATGATAATTATGCAACGATAAAATGATGGCAACAATCAATAAATAATTATACATCAAGTAAAACATGACTTTATTATTTACAGTAATAATATTGTCTTGTTTTCATAAAAACCAAAATTTAATCAGTTCAGTCAATTTGTTTTTATTACAAAATGTCTTAAATAACAATCATATATTGTTTACTAAAACTGGACAAATATCAGATGTGTAGAAAATACCTTAAACATGTCATTAAAAGATTTTATCAATTGACCCGACACAAACATTTTTAGATTCTATGGACTTTTTTTTAAACTGAAATTTTCAGATATTCAAAACTGTTTCTTAGAAAAATATGGACTATATATTAAAAAAAAAAACTTCGATTCTAAGGCATTTCTTTGAAAGAAAAATTCATAGATTCTGAAGATTTTTCATGATGAAAAATACTCAGATTCTAAGGACTTTTTCTAGTATAAATATTCTTAGATTCCAAAGACTTTTTCTTAAAGAAAAATTTAAAAAAAAATCTTAAAAATGTCGTTAGAATCTTAAAATTTTTTTGTTAAAAAAAGTCATTATAATTTAAAAAAATAAGTATTTTTCTTAAAAAAAAAGTCCACCGAATCAAAGTTTTCTTGAAAGACAAGCTCTTAGAATCTATGATTTTGTCCTTAACAATTTTTCTTCAAAAAGTCCAAAATATCAAATTTTTTTTAAAGAAACATATCTAAAGGAATAATATTCTTAAATTTAAAGAGCTTTTTCATAGCTTCTAAGAACTTTTAATTTAAGAAATTTTCTTAGATTAGGGATCATACGAGTATAATGATCATCCAGTAATCATAATGTAGTTATGAGGGATCATAATATACATTTTGAGTATATGATGATTACGTGCGATCATATTATAATAAATTCAATATCATAACATATTTATTTAGGACACCAATATGGTAGTTTTTAAATCATAATATCACTGTAGGGACCATTATACATATGGTAAAAATTTGGTTATTTTAGTATCATAATAACCATATTATAGTATGACTATAGTTGGCACAACCATAAACCCAAAAATGTATGATGCTCTTCGAATATGATTGCCCCAACCATGTTTATTCTTTGCGTGTGGATAAAAGAATTTTGATTTAAAACCTTTTTATGGAAACCACTTAACTTTTTATGTAATTTTTTTTTATTTTGATCATTTTGTATGGGTTATCATAAACTAACAATGAAAAAGGAATTTCGCATAGTCATTTTCTTTAGGGTTTGTGATATATAATCCTGTTCAAAACCATGAGTTGTTTGTGGGTTAGGTGGTTCTTAAAGAGGCTGACGATGACCTGGTCGCTCAGGTCAAAAGTCTGCACTCCCTCTGGCGCTGATCCTCATAATTTTTTCCATTTAATGAAAAAAATAGTGTTAACTGACCGTTAGTATCATTAAATTATGATCTCGAGCCAGATAAAATTTAAATATATATAATGAAAACACTTAACTTCACAAACCGACACATTCCCAATATCTAAGTCAGCTTTCATTTCCAATACGAGCTATAACTTTTTTGTCGATTTGGAATTTCAAAGAAGATCTGTTTATGAAATCCCCGTATTTGCAAATATGAGTATACTAGAAAGCTATAAGACCTTCATACTGCAGTGACATCCCAGTCTGAAAAGTTTCGAGTCAGCTCTTTTATTCGAACTTTTTTCGATCAGTCTTCTCAAAATAGAATCGATCGTTTTCGCTATTAAATAAAATCTCCATTTATTAAATTCTCGCCAACATCTACACATTGTCAAGTAATTTTCTATGCCATTTTAGGATCCAAAAAATCAATTTTAAATAAGAAATTATTGGTTGGTTTTGCTTTAAAAAATAATTTACCATAGTAATGTAAGCAAGAAGGTGTTAAATATAACACCTCAAAAAGTTGTCGGCTACTTTAAACCCAAGCATTTACAGCACAATCGAATTTAATGTTTTATATTTTTAATTTAATAAAATTTAACATAAACAAACAACATTTAATTGTACCCGTACAATAAGAAAAACTGGACAACAACGGCTAACCTATTTTTTTGATATTCGAAGCTTTTTCAGATATTGCTACGGTTTTTCTGTATTTATAGAGAAATATTAAGTAGAAACTTTTTGCATTAATAATTCCGTTGTGGTAAACCAATTTTTCGGTTGCGACAACAGAAAACCAATTGAGATATGAGAAATTTGATTTTTACAACAATATTTCGTTTGGAAAAATATTATTAAAAAGAGTACAACCAATACTTGAAGAAGGATGTCTAATTCCCAAACACCAATTTGGTTTTCGTAGTAAACATTCAACAATTGAACAAGTTCACAGAGTTACCAACACAAGAGAAAATACCTTGAACTACAAAAAAAATGTGCTCCGGTATTTTTTTAGATGTAGCGCAGGCCTTTGATAAAGTTTGGCATGAAGGTCTTACTTTTTAGCTACAAGGAGATTTGCCTAACCAGTTTAGTGACATGCTCAAATGTTATATTTCTGGAAGATATTTTAGAGTGAAACATGAAGAAGAGTACTCCAAATTGACGAAAATTCATGCTGGTGTTCCACAGGGAAGCGTACTAGGGCCCATACTGTATATACTGTACACTAGAGACTTGCCAACTCCACCTGAAGCAAAAATTGCACTCTTTGCTGATGATACAGCTATTCTTGTAACTGATAAAAACATAAATGAAGCTACAAAAAAGTTTCAAAATGCAACCAACAAAATCCTTGAAAGGACCAAAAAGTGGAGAGTTCTTCTTAATGAATCCAAATCAACACACATTAATTTTACAAATAAGAAAATAGAACACTTACCGATTTATATAAATAACACTATTACTAATACGGCAAAATACTCGGGTTTTACACTCGATGTCAAACTTAAGTGGAAAGAGCACGTAAAGAAGAAAATCTCAGAGCTTAATAAAATATTCAAAAAGATGTACTGGCCTTTTAGCTCGACATCTGTTATATCAATGAAAAATAAACTTTTACTGTATTAGCAAATCCTTAAGCCTAAGTGGACGTACGGAATTCAGCTTTGGGGATGCACTAAAAAAATAAACCTAAAACAAATACAAACCTTCCAGAATAAATTGCTAAGATGTATCACTTGTTGCCCGTAGTACGTAAGAAACGATGATCTTCACAGAGACTTGCAAATACCAACCTTAGTAGATGCAATTAAAAAAATAGCAACTAAACATGAAGTGAGATTACAACAACACTGTAATGAAGAACTACAGCAAATACTGCGTAATCCAATAGCAAACAGAAGATTAAGAAGAACATTACCATCTGATCTGCGATTGATGAATAATGTCTAGATGACCTTTAGGAATATCCATTGAGTTATTTCCTTACCAAACGTGATTTAACTGTGTAAATATAAGTTACCAGATAAGCAAACATAAAACTTAGTTGTAATAAATAAAGATATTGAAAAAAAAAATAAAAAATATTTCGTTTGTCTCAATAACAACTCAACCATTCGATTGCCAACAAGTTCGGTTACACTTACATTTCTCTTTATTTTAATATTCATGTTTGTTCGGTGAACCATAATCAAATGTAATTGCTGAATATTAATTAATTGTCCCAACCCATATTCACTTGTGTTAACCGAATTTTATTGTGGAAACCATTATTAAGTTGTATCAACCGATTTCAGTGATAGAAACCGAGTTTTAGTTTTAAATTGACAAAATTTTTAACTGTGTACACTCTAAAAAATGCTGGTAAAATTACTACTATAAAATGGGCAAAATTTTATGTAATATTACGGAAATTCGGTAAATATTAACACCAAATGCGTAAAACTTTTTTATGCACACTTTCATATACAATAATACACATACGCAGTATTTTTAGACACTATTTGTTTACAATTAAACACATTATGCCTACAATTAGTATTGTTTTGTTTAATAAAAATTGTACGCACAAAGATTGTAAATATACTAATTTATAGTGGTAAAAAAAACATGACATTTTTAAATTGAAAAAAATAAAATCGATAAAATTTTCAAAATAGATTCATTAGTTTTTTAAATTTATCAATTATTTGGAATTTCTAAACAATAAATTTATTGTTTTTATTCTTGCTGCGAGTTAACAAACAACAAAATTATGGTTTTTATTGTAAATTACTATATAATAAATTTATTGTTTTTTATTACAAAACAAAAATTTGTTTGCTTTATAATTTTCAATATCATGGTAGAAAATGTGCGCATTTTTGTTGGATTTTTTCGCCTTTTTATGTAAAGGGTGTCCCAAGAAGAACGAAATTTTTAAATCTGGCAACATTCGAAGTGTCATTGTTTGACATTTGAACAATTTTTATTGTTTGCTAGTAGAAGGTACGAGGTTAGTAAAAATAGAGCGCTACACGAATGAACAACGCATTCTCATTGTGAAATGTTTGCGACTACAGTTCGCAAATTGCGATCAATTTGGGGTCACAATAATGCTCCAAAAGAGTCAACTGTAAAGAGATTAATGAATAAATTTGCCGAAACTGGGTCTGTTAGTGATGTAAAGACAACAACGCGCCATCGACCAGGTCGATCGACCGAAAATGTCGCAGCTGTACGTGATGATGTCGCTCAAACTCCATCCACCTCAATTCGACACCGAGCTCAGCAAATTGGTGTCTCCAAATCCACTTTGCAGCGAATTTTGACGAAAGATTTGCATCTTCATGCATACAAAGTTCAATTGACTCAGGAACTGAAGCCAGCTGACCATGGACAGCGAAGGGAGTTCGTTAATTGGGTATTGGAGAGACAACATGAAAATGCTGATTTTGCCGATAAAATCATCTTCAGTGACGAGGCCCATTTTCATCTTGATGGCTTCGTCAATATGCAGAATTGTCGCATTTGGGGTGAGGAAAATCCTCGAGTGATTCACGAGAAGCAAATGCATCCTCAACGTGTTACTGTGTGGTGTGGTTTTTGGGCTGGAGTAATCATTGGACCTTTTTTTATGAAAATGAGGCAGGTCAAGCGCAAACAGTCAATGGTGTTCGGTATCGTAAAATGATAACCAGTTTTTTCTAGCCTAGAATTGAAAAAATGAATGTGGAGGGCATGTGGTTCCAACAAGACGGCGCCACATGTCATACAGCCAGAGAAACAATTCAATTGCTGCATCAGTCATTTCCCGGTCGTGTTATTTCGCGTTTTGGAGATCAGAATTGGCCGCCTAGATCGTGCGATTTAACACCATTAGATTTTTTTCTTTGGGGTTTTTTGAAGTCGATGGTTTACGCGAATAAGCCGACGACGACTCAAGCCTTAAAAGAGGAAATTGGACGCTGCATTAATGAAATACCGCAGCATTCATGCAAAACGGTTATTGAAAATTTCATTAAAAGATCGCGTGCATGCCAGCAAAGCCGCGGCGGCCATCTGCACGATATATTGTTCCATACATAACCTCATTCTGTCTACTTTACGATATAATAAAGTTTCACGATTTTTTTTTTAAATATCTGTGTTTTATTTCAAATTTAAAAATTGCGTTCTTCTTGGGACACCCTTTACATTTACAGGAAAATCGTGTTTCTTTACGCACAAACTTGGTGAATTTACTCTTTAATTTTAATATTTCATTGAATTTTTACACATTTTTAATGTGATTTTACCTATTTTGTTTTCATCAACTTACGCTTAATGTGTGTATTTTTTTTTTCTTTTACGCTCACAGAGTAAATTTACCCAATTTATAGTAGGAGTACAGTTTCCTACCATAAGTTGGCTAAATTTCAACAGAAATTAATTAGAGTGTATGGAAACATTTTTTCCTCCTCACTTCCAAAAGTAAAACAAATTTATAATAATGAAATAAAACCGTTTTTTTAGAAAATTGTTGTTTAATTCTGATACACGGTTAGCCCTTAAATGCTGATACCGAAAAAATAGCGTTACCCTTAAAATACCGTTACCATTATATTATAAAATAGCGTTACATGCTTTCGTGTAAAAAAATAAATTGTTTATCATAAATTTGTTAAGAATTTATGTTTTTAGTATTCAAAGCCCTGCTTGTGTTATGAAAGAAATTATATTTATACCCTACACCACTATGTGGTCAAGTTATAACAATATTGTCCTTGTTTGTACCTACTATTACCTATTAGTACGGGTAGTCCAAATAAAAACCCACAAGCCAATATCTGTTGTGGCCATCGAATTTATAGCCAATCGAATTATGGAGGTGACGACAACTGTCTTCACATTAAATCAAACTTATAGTTGTTTAATACAATATTCAGTTGTCTAATTTAATATTATGTTTCGCATTAATATTCTTAAGTTCCACAAAATGTTATTTAAAGAAACTATAAAATTTAAATATATTTTTCATTCAAAAAAAAATTCGGTTGAGGATAAAGTATATATTTCATTTTGAATTGAGGGATCGTTGATGTACAATTAACGATGTAAAATTTACCTGATTAAAAAAATGATGGCCATCATGATTAAAATTTGAAAATAAAGTGTAACATGTAGTCGACATTATCCCAGAAAAATGTTCTACTTATTTTGTATTCCTAGCAATCCTTTTTTATATGTCCACAATATTGACTGACCATTTACAAATTTCTATGTATTATGTAGTAAAATTTGTTTTGTAATACTTTCAAATACATTGTTTTGTTTACTACTTAACTTTTTCGTAGAAACACATGACACACATTGTTGCATCAAAGTTTATAAAGTCAAAAAATACCAAAAAAAAAAAAGAAAAAAAAACTTTGTAAATGCTTTTTGTTGCTGTTGTTTTTCAACTGCTGCAGCACATTGTGTATACATAAGCCAAAAATTTGTATTTTGCAACAAATTCTGTTTATAGCATTAAGCATTAAGGTTGATAGGATGTAAACCCGGAAAAAGAGCAGTAATGAAATAAAATAAACCATATGTCAGCAAAAATAAAATTATTTTAATTTTTTATTATTATTTTTCTTTGTTTCAAATAAAATACAAATTTGCAAAATTTCATTTTAAATCATTCCGTTTGTATTTTGTATGCACTTTATAGAGAAACAATACACTTTAATTGAAAGCTGTTGTACAATTAACTGTTCTACATCTACCTTTATTTTATGGGATTTTGCAAAGCTTTTGTTACTTTGAAATTTTAATTTTGTGTTCTATGTTGGTAATTGAAAAAGTTGTTGCCATTATTTTCCCAAACGAAAAATAAAAAAACAAGAAGCTTTACGTTAAGCACAAAAGAGTTAAAATGTCACTGAACTATGTATAAAATAGTCAGTCCATCATTATTGACTTTTAATTAGAGGGAGGGAAAACCAAAACGAAACAAGTAAAAGTTGACACTAATCAATACCTTTAGTTCTGATGAGTATAACATTAGATGTTTAAAAGATGCAAAAGACAAACTACAGTAAGCTTAAGTGATGTCTAAATTATTCGTTTAGAAAGAGTTTTTGAAATCTGAAAGTGTTTTTTGTGGCAAAAAGTCATCAGAAACTAAAAATTTTTCGGAGATTTTATCTGTAGGAAAAACTCTTCGATATTTTATAAAGAGGAACTCCAATCGATAGTCTTTTCAAAGATATGTTTTTTAGAATCTTTCTAACGAAAATAACTTCTGTAGAAAAGTCATTTTAATCCTAGGGTTATCCGTTAAACAAATCCCTCAAAATTTGTGGGTTTTTTTTTAGGAAGAAAAATTCATTAGAATCAGAAACATCCCAGCAAAATAAGAGCTGAGGAAGAAGTAATTAAACACTACATCCACTGAACCCGAAGTTGTGAAAATTTCGGTGAATCATAAATGATTTTAACATTGGCGTGTCATTGGGAGGAAGTAGTTTATTTCGGTGCTATGAAAAATCGATGGTCAGATGGATTTTTTCATTAGTTTACGGAAGTTGTTAAATATAGGAACTACAAAATAAAAATAGAGAGTGGCATTTTTTTAAGTTAAAAATCTGATTTTGGAGACGCCTAGAATTATTATTCCGACCAGGACAAAGTGAATATTACTATAGGGTCCGCCAAATAACTTTTTTTTTTTGAAAATGCTATAAAAAAAACTACTCAATATTTTCTCAAATTTCTTTTTTTATTTGAAAGTACAATACTTCCGGTTAATAATGGAAAAATTTCATTCAAATGGCTGCCTCAGCTGGCCATGCAGTAGCCTACACGATCGGTCCAATTTTTAAGCTCATTATCTATTGTGTGCAGCTGTATTTCACCAATGGCTTTACGAATATTATCCTTTAAAGCGTCAATTGTCTCTGGCTTGTCGGCGTAACACTTATCTTTGACGGCACCCCACAAATAATAGTCCAACGGTGTCAAATCGCAGTTCCAAACGACATCAGCTCTGCGGCTAATAATGCGATCTTCAAAAAAAAGGGCGCAAAACATTGACTGTAGCTTCGGCTGTGTGGCACGTAGCGCCATCCTGTTGAAACCAAATTGTTGCCAATATCCTCCTCTTCAATTGTTGTGAACGAAAATTCGTTCAACATGGCCCGATAACGATCGCCATTCACTATAACGGCCAGCCGAGGCAGCCATTTGAATAAAATTATTTTCCATTATTAACCGGAAGGATTGTACTTTCAAATAAAAAAAGAAATTTTAGAAAATATTCAGTAGTTTTTTTTTTTTATAGCATTTTCAAAAAAAAGAAGTTATTTGGCGGACCCAATATAATTATAATTGTTATAAATTAATATTAAAATTAAAAAAAAAAATATTCTGTTCAATGCAATTATTACAAAATATTTTATTTTTATGACTTCATAAGTCGGGGTTAATATCAACATTTTGGAAGTTGTTTAAAATGACTTCTTATAAATCAAAAAATTTGTACTATTAACTTCTTTGGATGTTCTGAAAAAGGGATTGCTAAAGAATAACATCCATTTTATTTTGCTGGGATATTGTATAGAAAAATTCTTTAGAATCTGAAAATTTTCTATTGCAAAAACTTAAGGCTTTTCTAAAGTAAATTTCATCAAAATCTAAGAACTTTCTGAATAAAAACGTCCACCGAATCAAACAAGTCTTTAGAATAGGAGGGATTTTGTATTTGAAAGTTTCCTCAGAATTCCAAGAATTTTCTAGTAAAAAAGTCCCAGAAAGCGGATGGGGTTTCCTGGAGAAAATCCAAAATAATTAAGGCTTTTTAGTACGAAGAACTATTTAAGATCCTAGGGTGTTTATTTCGAAAAAAAGTCCTCAGAATTATAGTTTTTTCAGGTTCCGAGGAGATTACCTATAGTAGATTAGATGTTCTGTAAACTTTTTTCTACAGAAAAACAATCAAATTATAAGTATTACAACACATAGAAAACTCCTCTGATTTTTCTAGCATTTGCTTAAATAAAACAAATTAAATTCTCAAAACTTTTTTCTATAGGAACATCCTTAGTTTCTGAAATATTTGCCCTTTAATAACATTTACTTTTGAGGACTTTTTCCGACAAAAACTCTCGGACGCTAGGGACATTTTCCTATAATTTTGGGAACATTTTCCTAAAAAAAAATATTTTGATTTTGAGGACCTTTTTGTTGTAGAATAACCCTAGGATTCTGAGATCCTCTCGACACCTTCGGTTCTCAGAATTTTTTTTTTCTAAAGACAAGTCTTCAGTTTTGAGGGACATTTTTCTCTGTTTGATCCTGAGGACTTTTCTCATTTGATTTTAGTGACATTTTTCTAAAAAAAAATCTTCAGATTCTGAGGACTTTTTGTTAAAAAAAATCCTTAGAATCTGAGAACCTTTCCACCACCTCGATTTTCAGGATTTTTTCTATAGAAAAAAAGGCTTAAGATTTGCGAGCAATTTTACTAAAAAAAAACAATTCTTAAATCCTGAGGACTTTTTCCTACAAAAAATTTACAAATTATGATGCTCCTTTTTTTAACAAAATATGATGATTGTAACTCTTAAATGCCCAGGGCTTTTCCTACAGAAAAACACTTAGGTTCTTAGGCTTTTTATTTACAAAACAAACTTTAGATTAAAAATTCATTAAATCTTTAAATTCTAAATATTTTCATATTTCTACAAAAACTATGTTGTTGTAACGAATTCTACTTGAATAATTATTGTCCAAAAATCATAAAATTATAAGAACTTTTGTTGTTGAAAATCATGGATGAAAATAATGAAATATTAGGAAAGTGTGAAAACACTCTCTTAAATAAACACACTCATTATATTATATATGTAGTTTACAGTTTGTAGTTTAGTAAAAAAAGTTTTAGTTCATAAAAAAACATTTCATTTATTTTTCAAAGAAATATTTATTTAACCTATTTTATACATTTGTTCAAAATGATTTACTAATTTTTATCGATTTTATCAGTTTCATTAATATTTTACATTTGTTTGAAATTTAGTAAAAAAAAATACTTACAAAACTGTGATTTTTGTTTTTATCTTTCCGTTACAGTTATTACAAATTTAAATTTTGTTTGTTTTTCCTTTTAAAAAAAATATTCAAAAATTTCCAGTTTTGTTTTTTTTTTTATATAAATTATTTGTTTATATACAAAATAATTTCCATTCGAAACAAATTCAAATAAATGAAACACTTGTTTTTATGGAATTTGTTGGTAAAATTTAAACATTTATTTTTAACTGATTAAACATTTGCTTTTACTGACGTGTCAATTGTTTAAACACTTTTTAAAAATAAATAACAGAAATTATTTGATTTAAATAAAAAATAAGTAGGCCGGTTCTTAAATGAAAAATTATTTCTTTTAAATGGTGTTTTCTGTGTTTTTAACTTTCAAACTATTTTAGGTATATGCCCGTCCATATTTTAAAACATTCACAAAAGCGATGCTCTTCTAAAGTGCTTGTCTGGCTACTTTCATATTCGAAAAATATTTAAATTTTTGTTTAAATATTACTCCTAAAAAATCGTAAATTTTTCTGATTAGTAGACCTGAAGAACTGATTAATCAATTTTCATAATTTTTAGAATAATGTCCTACCCGATTGAGCGGTTGGGTCGAATAATTGGAAACTCCTTATTGTACAACTGTATATAGTTTTATGTGTTTCTTTATTTCTTAATTTGACTAATGGGTATAATTTTTCTTCAGTTGTTGTCTTTTTCCGTTATTGTGAATATAAGAAAATTTACGACCTTTGGTTTTCATCTAACTAGATAATACTTGTTGTTGTATGTTGTATTTAGTAAACATTATTATGCTCAAGCCAAATAAACATGTGTTAACAGTTTCATATAAATCTTTATTAGTTTTGTTTATTTAGCAAATTATGGCTAATTTCCAACAGAAACTATTGAAATGAATAAGAAAATGAGCAAACAAAAACAAACAAAAAAATAAAAAGGAAAAACTTTCAATTAAATAAACATCAAAACATGTATTAGATTGTCAAAATATATGTCTAAATATTTGTTATATTATGTTTAGCAATTTATTTTAATTTTCTCTTTTTTTTTGTTGTTGTCATATCCCAATAAGCATTTGGAAGATAAATAAAACTGAAGATGTTAAAACATTATTTTAAGTTTTTTTATTTGGAGTGGAATCAAATAAGATTTTGGAATAAATCTGTTTCTTATCAACTAAATTAAACATCGGTGATATTAAAGCAAACTTAAAAAAAATTGTGACATTTCAAAAATATAACAATGAAAATAAACAAACATTCAGATTATGCAGAAATCCCCAGCAAAAACATGGTAATGAAATATCATTATTTATACATTACTTTGTAATGAGTACATCTTACATTCAGCATTATTTTCAAAAATAAAAATAATGTATTACCTATAATATGTTACTTATTTTATTATTTTGAACTAAATAATAATAAGTTTCCTGTAAGGGCTTACCTTTTCTATTATTTTAATATAAATAATAATGAGTCATTTTTAATTACTTAAATAACTTTATTTATTAATGTGTATTTTATTAATTTATGAGTAAAAAGTGTTTAATAAAACAAATAATCATGTAAGTGAACAGAAAAAAGCCTACTAATTAGTTTAGAGTAGTGTCGAATTAATTTATTTTAACTTATTTGTGTTAAGACACATCTTATGTTATATAATTAATTTTGTAATTCAGATCACAAATATGGCAAAAAATTTAAATATCTTGGAGCAAAAATCGAGTTTTAGTTGTAGTTCCGAAATATCCTTTTTATAAAATTTTTTAAAATTGTAAAGAGATTAAATTTTTTGGAGACCAAATTTGGAATCAAGAGAAAAAATCAACGAAAATACTTGAATTTTAATGTGACTAAAACTGAGCAAGAACTCGAATTGTATCAGTATCCTGTTATAAATGCGGGAAACCAATTCCAAATATCTCGATATTTCTAAAAATTAAAGGAATAGACCATGTCCTACCAAGATATTGATCCCCTGTGTTATCCAATAGTATTCGAGAAAATGTGTTCCAAAAATTATGCAAAAAAATATATTTTATTATGAATTTGTGGTGAACCTATTGTCTCTGAGACTATATTGATCCAAATTGTTAGTATTGTGTGAAAGAAACAACTATCATCTGTCGATACAAGCCACATTTATAAAAATCGATTAAAAATGGGCCAAATACGACAAAAACTAAAAATGGAACATTTATAAACCATTGGCCGTTAAAGGGTTAATTTCTATATATTTCCTTTTGGAAGAAAAGCGGATTAGAAATTGGGATTCACAATACTGCATCGCATTACTTTGTTGCTTACTTAAAGTTAAATTATAATTGGTTACCAGGAGTTAAAAAATAATGCGTTCCTCAATTTCTTAAAGAAAAATAAATAATAATTGATTATTAGTATCCAATTATTAATATGCATACCTGTAACCCATTATTCTTTACTTTTTCGTAATCTTGCACGTAAGCAGAACACCTTACCTTTTGGGACATCCCATATTAAAAAAGTCATAATTATAATATAAAGGGTAATACGTGAAAACATTGGAGTTTAGATTACTAGAGTCATTATTTGGTAAAGTGTGTTTTTGCTGAGTCCCTTAACAATTAAAATGAAGTTAACATATACAAAATACACGTCGATAAGCTATGAAATGCTATATTTCTAAAGAACACGGAATATTCGTGACTTTATTTGTACGAACTAATTCATCAGTGATTTTGGCGCAACGTAAATTTCGACTCAGATTTCCCGGCCGTCCCTTGCCAAATCATCAAACGCTAAGTAGTTTAGCCTTTAGCCGGAAGATCTCTTGGTCTGTCATAGTTCAGCCGTTACCGTCGATATTCTATGCATATGGGTTCATCTCTGCAACACATTTTGGTTCAAGACTTGAAGATGTTTTAATACAAAGTGCATCAGCTACTGCCTGCAGACCGTTTATCAAGTTTCAACCACGCTCACGCTCTTCTGAACCACAAAAATTTAACCCTCTAATGCCCAAAGCGGTTATCAGATATTAAATTATTTTTACTACTTTTTCTGCCTTTAAACATTTTTTTGTTTAAGCGATACGGATGTAGTCAAAATTTCGTAAATTTGAAAAAATTTATTTTTTTAAAATAGAAAATAATAGGTTTGTTTTTTTCGAATTTTTATATCTAATCTAAACTTCTAGTAAGAAAAACGACTGTCCCTACTTACCTGACTTTTGTTTATTTTTTTGTAAACAAATTTGAACATTTGGGGCCGCCTTTGTACGAAAACTATTCTTGTATACGGAGTTCACGGGAACTCGAAATAGAGCAATTATATTATTTGCCCTGCTCTACCTTTACTTACAAACACAAAATTAATTTCTTAGCTTTTGTTGTTTTTAATATTTTATCAAATTAAAAATTCTAAAATTTCAAATATTTTTATGACAAATATTTTTGTTTACATTTAAAAGAGAAACGCCAATAATTTCTAAGACTTGGCAGCATTTTAATACATTCTAAATTCTTAAATAGCTATATCTATAACTACTTAGCAAGTCTATATCTAATTAAATTAGTATGGAATATATATATAAAATTCGAAAAAAAGCTAAATCCAATATTCAAAAATCACCAAAAATATATTTATGCATATATTAGGTTTGTTTTTTCGAATTTTGTATCTATTTCTATAACTTCTTTTAAAGAAAACGATATCCGTACTTATCTGACTTTTCTTTATTTTTTGTAAACAAAAATATCTCGAACAATTTGAGTCGCCTTTGTACGAAAGCTGTTTTTTTATATGGACTTCGCCGGAACAAAGCAATTATATTGTTTGCCCTGCTCTACCTTTACTTACAAACACATAATTCATTTGTTAGCTTTTGTTGTTTTTAATATTTTATTAAATTAAAAAAAAAATCAAATATTTTTATGACAAATATTTTTTTTTACATTTAAAAGAGAAAAGCCAATAATTTCTTAGGATTGGCAACATTTTTATAGATTTTTAAATTTTAAGTAGCTATATCTAAAGGGTGGTTAAATTTTAAGGGCCGATGTTGGATGTGAACTACACCTAAACGTCAAGTTGTTTCTGCTTTCATTTGACATTACTCAATATCAGACTAACTCAACTTGAACCATGGAAAGATACACAATCAAGCAACGCGTTAAAGTTATTCAGGCTTATTATAAAAATGGGCGTTTAAATCAAAATGCATATCGTGCACTTCGTGATTTTTTCGGTCAATTTAATCGTCCAAATGTGCGTAGAATCGAAAAAATCGTGCAAAAATTTGAGCAAACCGGGTCTGTAGGAGATGCGAAAACACCAATGCATGCTCGTACAGTTCGTACTGCAGAAAATATTGCTGCTGGTCGCGATAGTGTGGCTGAAGAGCCGTCCACTCAACTCGTCGTCGTGCCCAACAATTGCACCTCTCACGCTCGTCGTTGATGAACATTATGCATAAAGACTTGAATTTACACTCATACAAGTTGCAATTGACTCGAGAACTAAAGCCTCTTGACCATTCCAAACGTCGTCAATGGTCAGAATGGTGGCAAGAAATGGCAACAGTGGATGATCAATTTTCGAAGAAAATCATCTTCAGTGATGAGGCACATTTTCACCTCAGTGGATTCGTCAATAAGCAGAATTGCGGCATTTGGCGAATGCTAATCCAAGAGTGATTGTCGAAAAACCAATGCACCCACAAAGAGTGACTGTTTGATGCGGTTTATGGGTTGGCGGCATCATGGGGCCGTATTTTTTCCAAGATAAAGCTGGTCAGGCAGTTACTGTGAATGGTGTTCGCTATCGTGAGATGATAACGAACTTTTTATGGCTCGAATTTGAAGATATGAATGTGCACGATATGTTCAACAGGACGGTGCCACGCAGCTAACGAAACGGCCGTGTTATCTCACGTGGTGGCGATGTCAATTGGCCGCCAATATCATGTGATTTGACACCGTTGGACTTCTTTCTTTTGGGTTATTTGAAAGAAAAGGTTTACGCCAATAAGCCAGCAACAATTCAAGAGCTAAAGGGTGAGATAATTTGGCACATTAACAGCATTATGCCTCAGCGTCATCGAAAATTTGGACCATCGGATGGAGGTGTGCCGCCGAGGTCGCGACGCCATTTGACCGATATTTTGTTCCATACATAATTGAACTATACCATATTATCATAATAAAAAGAAATGACAGTAATTTCCTTAAAATTTGTGGTTTATTCAAAATCAACATCGGCCCTAAAAATTTCACCACCCTTTATAACTTCTTAGCAAGTCTATATCTACTTAAATTTATTTATTTATTTATTTATTTACATAAAATTTGACAAAATAAATGTCAAAATTTTACCTACAAATTCCTTAAAAAATTAATGATTTTATTAATTATTTTAAATTGATTCCCTTTTTTTTTTTTGTTTTTTTTAACCAAAAAAATGTATGTATGCATATGAAGCTATTAACACATTTTGTGTGAATCTGTTTGTGTATGTATTGAAAAATTTTGTATATATAGAACCAATTTAAATAAAAAAACAAATTGAAATTTTTCGAATATTTTTTGTTTTAAAAACAGACAGCAAACAAAATTTAAATTTGTTATAACTGTTACAAATTTCCGTTTTGTGGGTAAATTTTTATTAAATTTCAATCAAAGAAAAAAAATAAATCAAAGTGAAAAAATGGTAAATGATAGTAAATTATTTCGAATAAATGTATAAAAAAGTTAATATAGATATTTTTTTTAAAAATAAATGTATGTTCATTTATTTTTAAATGGAACGGAAAACTTTATTATTAAACTACAAACAGTAAACTACATAATATTCTATTAACCCATACACATCGTATGGGTTGAAAATTACTTAAAATATTCTTATGAAAAAATCTAGCTCTGGATAGTGAAATGGGGTTAGGACTACTCACAAAAATTATGCCTTGTCGAGAAAATTCCGCATGTACTGTTACACTCACAATATTATTTCGTTAAAATCAATCTAAAACTCATATTAAACTAATCGTAAATACAATCAAAAAGATGAGCACTGATTTTTTATTATATTCAGATAATTTTGTTATTTATTTTCAATCATTGTTTAATAACCGACAAAAGTAGTAAAAACAACCGAAAGTCGTTTAAAATACCCATAAATTTTTAACTGAAAAACATTAGAAAAAACTATTTTTTGGTTTGTTTTTCAAATTGAAAGTTTTTTTTAATATGTGTGTACAAAACACAAGGGTGTCCCAAGAAGAACGCAATTTTTAAATCTGGCAACATTCGAAGTGTCATTGTTTGACATTTAAACAATTGTTATTGTTTGCTAGTAGAAGGTACGAGGTTAGTAAAAATGGAGCGCTACACGAATGAACAACGCATTCTCATTGTGAAATTGTTTTACCAAAATGTTGAAAGTTTTGCGGCTACAGTTCGCAAATTGCGATCAATTTGGGGTCACAATAATGCTCCAAAAGAGTCAACTGTAAAGAGATTAATGGATAAATTTGCCGAAACTGGGTCTGTTAGTGATGTAAAGACAACAACGCGCCATCGACCAGGTCGATCGAACGAAAATGTCGCAGCTGTACGTGATGATGTCGCTCAAACTTCATCCACCTCAATTCGACACCGAGCTCAGCAAATTGGTGTCTCCAAATCCACTTTGCAGCGAATTTTGACGAAAGATTTGCATCTTCATGCATACAAAGTTCAATTGACTCAGGAACTGAAGCCAGCTGACAATGGACAGCGAAGGGAGTTCGTTAATTGGGTATTGGAGAGACAACATGAAAATGCTGATTTTGCCGATAAAATCATCTTCAGTGACGAGGCCCATTTTCATCTTGATGGCTTCGTCAATAGGCAGAATTGTCGCATTTGGGGTGAGAAAAATCCTCGAGTGATTCACGAGAAGCAAATGCATCCTCAACGTGTCACTGTGTGGTGTGGTTTTTGGGCTGGAGGAATCATTGGACCTTTTTTTTATGAAGATGAGGCAGGTCAAGCGCAAACAGTCAATGGTGTTCGGTATCGTGAAATGATAACCAGTTTTTTCTTGCCTAGAATTGAAGAAATGAATGTGGAGGGCATGTGGTTCCAACAAGATGGCGCCACATGTCATACAGCCAGAGAAACAATTCAATTGCTGCATCAATCATTTCCCGGTCGTGTTATTTCGCGTTTTGGAGATCAGAATTGGCCGCCTAGATCGTGCGATTTAACACCATTAGATTTTTTTCTTTGGGGTTTTTTGAAGTCGATGGTTTACGCGAACAAGCCGACGACGACTCAAGCCTTAAAAGAAGAAATTGGACGCTGCATTAATGAAATACCGCAGCATTCATGCAAAACGGTCATTGAAAATTTCATTAAAAGATCGCGTGCATGCCAGCAAAGCCGCGGCGGCCATCTGCACGATATATTGTTCCATACATAACCTCATTCTGTCTACTTTACGATATAATAAAGTTTCACGATTTTTTTTAAATATCTGTGTTTTATTTAAAATTTAAAAATTGCGTTCTTCTTGGGACACCCTTTATATGTAAATAATTTCTTGTTATTGTTATTGAAATAATTTTGTATTTAAACAAACTATTTTTGAAAATAAAAAACAAAAAGGAAATATTTAAGTTTCTTTTTTTATAAACAGAAAGCATACAAATTTACAATTAACTGATTCAAATATTAAAAAATATATTTCTGTGAATTTTTATTGATTCTTTATTTAAAAACAAACTTTACGTATTACTTTTTAAATAAACCACAGTCGGTTAAGGAAATTATATTGTGAGTGTAGTTATCAAATATTTTCCTCATTAGAATTAATCTTCAGTTCTGCAGGTAGGATTTTTAACATGTATATACATAAAAATACTGTATCAATTTTTCTGTTTTACTTAACATATGAATAACATATGACTTCTTATGAGAAACTAATATAAAGATTAATTAAAAATGTGTAGTATTTATTTCAGATTCAAATAAATAAATAATTCTTGGTCAGCCGTTAATGGGTTAATATTTCAGCTGAAACAGGGAATATTTTGTGAAATAAATTACCTTTTTATTATCATTTTCCAAAATATATTTCGCTATTGTTTTAGAAAGTCTTCCCTACTTATAATGACAAGAAAATAACAACACAACAACAGGGGTTGCTAAATAATCTCTGTACTTAAGTGTTAAAACACTTTTACTTGTATGAATATATGTTGTTTATATTTTACTACTTCCTCATACACCTACCATCTATCAGTACAAAACTTCTGCATCCATCACATCTACAACTTCCTTGTTGTTATTATTAATTATACAAAAACTTATGATATTTCTAGTATAAATATATACTTAAGATTTTATCTTCACTATTTTCGTATGTTTTAATTTAAAGAGTAGTTAAGAGTGTGTAATCGGGTGCATAGACTATGTGTCTTAAGCAATTAAAAATGGTGGTGTATTATAAAAAGTACTTACCTATGCATACAAGGTCCTTAGCCTTGTATTGAGGGAACTCTCACAAGTGATAATTCAGATTTCGCTAAAATTTGGAAAACAAAATATTAAACGACTAGCATTTCTATTCATATTTAGGGAGTAAAAAGGGTGTGCAAAATAGAGCTGCAAACAAATTTTCTTAATATTCTTCATATTTATTTCTACATAGGTAATTAAGGTATCAATTGAAAGGTATTTGAAGAACCTATCTTACGTTATGTAAGGCATGCACCATTATGTTAAAATGCTTATGTTATTTTTGAAATTCCTACAATTTGGATGGTTTTAAATGGGATTGAGAAGCACAACAAAAAGGTTTTTTTTTGTTTATTTTTGAAAAATTTGTTTCTTGTCATTTTTGTATTAATTAGGTTGAAATCTACCAGAAAATAATCATATTAGAGAAATTTTTTGTTTTCAACAAGAAAAACGACTTCTCAAAATTGGTTTACAAGACAATTTTTTTTTTATCAAAACGTTCTGATTTTATAATCGTTATTACTTGTTTGTGTGACTTTAAAAAGTTATTTTGCTTGAATTTCCTGCTTCTCGAATTTATTAATTATTCTTTGGTCTTTAGCATTTATTTACATTTCTCATTTTTTCTCTTTTTGACATTTATTTGATTTTTATTTCTAATGAATTTAACTTCCTTAAAGAAGATATCGAAACAAAAGTTAAATTAATAAAATTAAATTTTTTATTGTAAGCTATCTGAATTTAAATAAGTATTTTGGGTTTATTCTGAATTATACCTAGTTTACATTAAACTATGTAGTTTATTATGTTTATTACAAAAGATTTCAGTTCAAATAAAAATAAATAAACATATTTTTATTTATCAAAAAAATATTTATTTTAGCTTTTTTATACATTTGTTCAATATGATTAATTTATTCATTTGTTGAAATTTAATAAAAATTTAACCACAAAATTTTTTCATTACAGTTCCTACAAATTTAATTTTTTTTTTGCTGTTTGTTTCAAAAAAAAAATATTAAAAACAATTCCAATTAATTTTTTATTTAAATTGTTTGTTTAGTACAAAATTATTTAAATTCAATTTATAAAAACTTCATAATCACATACACACACATGTGGCCATTTACACAAAATGTGTATATATACTGTGTGAGGAATATACATTTTGAAGTTTGAAAATCAAACAAAAATACCAAAAAAAAAATGGAAACAATTTTTAAGCAAATGAATAATCAGCTACATTTTATTAAATTGGTACACTTAAAAAAGTTTCTAAGTTAAAATAACTGAAAATATCATTTAAAAGAAATGATATTTCATTTAAAAACCGGTCTACTTTATTTTCATTTAAATTAAATGTCATTTGTTATTTATTTTTAAATGTTGATTAATCAACTGACACATCCGTAAGAAACAAATGTTATAATCAGTTAAAATAAATGTCAAAATTTTATCTACCAATCCTTAATAAATAAATGTTTTTTCATTTATTTGAAATTATTTCCGTTTTTGTATATTTTTTTTTTTTTAATTTACTCGTCCAATACAAAATGTATATGCATATGAAGTGTGAATGTATTTGTTTATGTATGTGTGTTTATGAAGTTCTTGTAATTTGTATTGAAAAATTTTGTATATATACAACCAATTTAAATAAAAAAACAAATTGAAATTTTTTGAATATTTTTTTTTTTGAAACAGACAGCAAACAAAATTTAAGTTTGTAATAACTGTTACGGACACAAATAAACCACAAGTTTCCGTTTTGTGGGTAAATTATTATTAAATTTCAAACAAATGAAAAAAATTAATGAAACTGAAAAAAATGGTTAATGATAGTAAATTATTTCGAATAAATGTATAAAAAAGTTAAATTAGATATTTCTTTGAAAAATAAATGTATGTTCCTTTATTTTTAAATGGAACGGAAAACTTTTTTATTAATCTACAAACAGTTAACTACATAATATTCTGAGTGTATGTATAACTTTCACATTTATTGTACTTTTCACTGAATAATCATATGTTTTTTTAACTGATGTGTCAATTGATTGAACAACACTTGAATTTGACAAATAAATACATTTAGATTGCAAAAACTGCTCGATTTTAGTTGTAAAGTTAAATTTTATATATTAAAATTGTACCAAAAATATACAACATTTACATATGAAAATATTTTTGCTTCTTTTTTATCCATAATTTTTTGGATGACATATAATATCATAAAAAATATTACAGTTTAAAAAAATTCTCACAGAAGAATTTGATTCTTTTTTTACAAAACGTGCTTTCCCATATTTTAAAGTCGTTTATTGTAGTAATTTATTGTGGTTTGCTCCTTATACATTGAAGCGATAGTACATTTTCGGTCAATTTTGCATTTTTGGAAAAACGAAATTCGCAAAAATTGTAATTTTTGGATTATATTTATATATTCTCGAGTATAAAATAGATAAAGCACAATATTTAATCATATAAAATTTGATATTATTCAATATCTGACGTAATATCTATCTGATCTTATTTGATCCGAAAATGGTGATTCGCATTAGATTAAGCAAGATATTTTGCATTACAAAAACAAAATTAAAAAAAAAAATTAATTATAATAATTTACCATTAATCGATATGATTCTTTTTTTAGTTAATAATAAAAGAAAACCCATTTAAAAAAATCTATTAAAATTATAAATTGTTTTAACTTAAAATCAAATACAAAGAAAATTAAAATAATATTTGATAAATGCAAATCAAAATTTTTAACCTTCATAACTTTGTAGAAGGCGGTTTATACGATTACCCTTAAAAATTTCCTCTCTGATAATTTTGCTCCAATTTTGCGTTCAGATTTTTAATATTCTTTCTACCATGCAAAATATTATAATATTTCTTGAGGAACAATATTTTTTTTTGTCTCTTTTTTGGGAATATGGTAAAGGGATGCTGGTGCTTCCCAATAATTTTTTTTTTGCGGCTTTTGAACTTATATTATATATATTATATTGTGGTATGTGCAACAAAAGTTCAAAAGCCTGACATTTAAATGTTTGCTTATTGCCCATATAAACTACTATCAATATAGGAAACGGTTTTTGAGCTCTTTGCCTTTTAAGATTTGGAGAATTTTTGAAGGTCGTGCTATTGTTTTTTGACGATGTTTTTCTAATTTTACTATCGAAACACTGGTTGCAATTTTCAAAACTTCATTTCGAATTTAATACCAGTTCATCGGAATAAAATTATAGACTTAATCGATTAATCAAAAGATTTAAAAGAGGGAAAATAAAAAAAAAAAAAGGAAATAACAAAAACAAATTCCGTCACACTCTAAACATTCATACGGAGAAAAAAAATATTAATTAAGTTCAGGTTCGGCAGGCATTCCTAGTTTTTTTGTCCTCGCAATCCGATATTAGAAATTTTCTACAAATAGCTTACATTTATGTCTATAATACATTTTTTCTATAAGTTTAGGACGTTTCAAGCCTATTGTAGATTTTAGTAATTTGAAAAAAAAAATAAAACTTTCTGATTAACTTCGTTAAAACATCTTTTACGTGAGTTGGCTCATCTGACTCCTAAAACGTGTATGCTGTTGGGAAAGATATTTAGTTTCCATTGACTATTACGATATTGTCAAACATTTATTTGCAGATTTTTTTTACTTTCACCTTGGAATAACATTTCACAAAAAAACGATGAATTGTAAATATGTTTATTCGGTATATTATGAATATATATTTTTCCAACCTTTTTATATATTTTTTTTCTTAGTGTTATTAATCGATTAAATGTATAAAGTTATTCGAATTGATTATTACTTTTCATTATTCGCAGACTTATAGGAAAATTTTTCGAGTAATCGAATACCGACTGACCGATTGCATACCCTAGTTTTATCATACCAAAATCGTTATCTATAGCTGGATAAATTTTAATTTATTTTACACTGTTTCCAAATTTCGAAAGACTGAATTATTTTATAGGGGCAGAAAAATAACATAGTAGTTTGTTCTTATATTTATAGTTTAGAATAACTAGAAATTTCTTCGGGAATTTGCTTTTCATATCATTAGTTTTTTTTTTTTTTTTTTTAATATAAGCTTGAATTTTTGAAAAGGTTGTGGGAGAGTAATTATCCTTAAAATAAATTCTTAATTTTAACTATGTTTAACTACTTTGTTAACCTTTATGGGTTGAATTATTACAATAAACCAATCATGAATTCTATTATGAATAACTAAACTCTTCGAGGTCTTTTAATGTGATGATAGGTTAGGGTAACTTTAACAGAGGGTCCTGGACCAATTTCTAATCGCCACTAGGATGAAGGTTAAGGGTGGGTATTGAGGCGAATGGCTTCCATAACATCGGGAATGCCAATATTTTTGTAGTATTTTACTCAAATACTTTTTGCTTGTATTTTTTTTTATGACCATTCGGAACATTTGTTTTATTATTATGGTCACCTTGGTCCTATTAACGTCGAGTTGTTTTTTTTAATAAATAGGGAGTCTGTAACAAATCTGTAGTGAAAATCTCGGGTTAGGCTTGGAGAGGACTCGAACCCTACTGCCCGACTGAAAGCTAGCATACTATATGGCTCCCGCTGTCCTCCTCCAGATATATCCAAAAAGAGTGATGTTGGAAAACAGTGCTTACAAAAATCGTCTTTTAAGGATGTAAAAGTGTTTAATCACGTGTTCATTACAACTTTTGAACGGGTTGCTATAAAATAAAAATGTTTGGGTACTTTTTGTCAGCTGAGAGTACTTTTTCATTTTGTAATTAAAAAAAAATCTCTTAATTAAAAAAAAAAAAAATACTTTTTTGCACCTCTCTTATAGTGCATTCTGAAAACTTAAAAAAAAGCTTATTGGCATAAGTTTTTCTTTAGAATCGAATAGTGAAGTTAGATATATTAAGCCATTTTTTTCTATGGAATAAGGGACCCAAAATCCGCGATTTGCGTCGCCTAAAGACATGGGAAGGAGTTAGAATTTAAAAAAAAAAATACGACATTATTTTTATTGATGCAAAAACCTTCTAAAAAGTAATGATATCCAAAAATATAATTTTGAAAACGAACTCTAATATATATATATAAATTTATTTTTTGTTGCTATTAACATATTTGTTAATTAAAGTACTTAAATCTTGCCAGATCGCCTCAACAATGCCTATAAGGCGCTAAGGCACCACTATTGTAAATGAATTTTTATATGAAAATAAATCTAACTGAACAATAAAAAAAAAAGTCGAGGTACGACGGTGACTGCAAAAACTGTTATATTTATTTTAGTGTAAAGAGTTCGTAGAAATTATTTCAATACTAACGATCAAATTCTTTCTTTGGATTTTACATTTCAATTTTATGAAAACAATAAAAGGAAATAATACTTAGTTGGTTTATAGTACGTTGTTCATTCGCTAGTATATAAAATAGATTTTTAATAAACGGGAACACTCTTAAGAGAATTAGAAACAAAAAACAAGAGAATATGAAATTTTTGTTGATTAGAGCTAATTTTTTTGAATAAACTTTGTGCGGAATTTCAATAATATTTAGTTTCGGTTATTAATTTTCTTACTATTTGTATTTTACAAATATTTAGTAAAATTTGTTGTTGATTTTATCAGATCTATTTTAAATTGCAGTTAAGAGATATTTTCTAAAATTAGTATCGCTTGCTAATTTTTCATACTAATAATTTTCTTTATGTGTTATTCATCATCTGAGTGCTATTGTGCTCTTGTGAATACCTTGGACATGGTTGCTTCGGAATAAATATGAGCAATCACATATCTTAGCTAGGAAGTTCCCTCGTTAGTGGCCGCCATAAATGTATTAAAATTTCTTCTTTTCAAAATGATTGTAATGTTAACAAAATCTTTGTGCCTACACACAAAAAACAAATTCATACTATTTATGAATATTTTATGAAAATTTGCCAATGTACTAATTTAAGAACTTTTCCATAAAATCAGGTTGTATTTATGAACAGATTATTAAAAAAATACTGGGAAAATTTGTGTACTCCTTTATTATGAAATGGTTCTTAAAATATATGTAGATATACTTATTATTTATGAAAAAGTACTTAAAAAATTTGCCAATGTACAAAATCTTATTATTAAGGAACGAGTGCATAAATACATATAATACTGGGAATTTAGTTAGGAAATAATTCATATTATAAATTTATTTTATGTTCCTATTCATATAAGCTAGGAAACTCTCCATGACATAAATTAAAATGATCTGTGTATTGTTTTTTTTTAGAGTTTTATTATTATTTTTTCAAGAGTTTGAATTTAAAGTTAACAAAAAAAATATAATTATTAAAATTAGGTAAAAAATATCAAAAAAATAAAATATGATATATAATATTAAGTATTTCATAATATTTCGTAATTCTGAACTCGTTCTTAAAGCATATGAACATGTTTCTATTATGTATGTCCGCCGTCATCGAATAACGTAGTGAATTGTAGAACCATTTTCAAGTTGTGAAATTTCCATAATATTTAAGAATTAAGACATATTAAATATGATTTTTTTCTTTATGAACAATGTTCATAATAATTATGATCGAATTTATAAAAAAACACTGGGAAGTTAGGAACACTTCATAAATAGTAAGTAAGCTTCATATATAACATGAACCTTTAAAATTATGAACAATTTTCATAAATAATTATGAATTTTATTTTTTTGTGTGTACATAGCTCTTTTTCTTTATTAGTCTCTAAAAGAAATACGGTGCGTATGAGTGTTATCTATTATAGTCATATAGTTAATATAACGTATACGCAACATATAGAGTGCACAGAAAAATGTATCACAAAATTCTAAGAAATTCAAAATATTTGTTAAACTTCAAATTCGATTTCTACAATTTTTTGTTAGAAATGTTTGTAAATTGTTATTTTTTTTAAACAAAAATTATTTGAAAATAAAAACGCCGGCCTAGGTTATGCTCAACCGTGCACAGGGTAAACTAGAAGGATCTTTTTCCGGTTGTTACGAAACTTTAAAAGGAGGATATAACAAAAGAGTGAAGGGATGATGAATAAAATTTATTATTATACCCAGCAAAAATATCGGCTGCAAAGTACCGGTTGTAGAACAACTTGTACTTGCATGCAACCTGTTCTACTTTAGGTTCTATTATCAATGACTTTTGTTTGAGTTTGTCCCAAAAGCAACTGGTTCTTTAACGCAAAAGTAGAATATATACCCGTTCTTTGGAACCTGTTCTGGAATATGTTGTTCCATTGGTGAATTTTATATGGGAATTTTAAAAAAGGAATAGATTCCGTAAAGCTTAACAAGAACTTGGAAAAATATGGGCATCTATTTTACCCCTAACTTCGTGTTTTTGGAGCTATGTTTCTAAACTCGATGTGTTCTAATTCTGAAGAACTAGTTCTACAACGCGTTCTACAACATGTCTAGTGCCACCGATTCAGTGGAACCATTAATAGAACGGGGCCTCGTTACCAGAGAACCTGTTCTAGAACAGATAGCTATAGCAACAGGTTCCACAATTTTTTGCTGGGTATAAATATGTTAAGTCTATACGAATACCTGTCATTCCTAGATTTTGTCAATTTTATTTTTATTTTATTACGTTAAAATTCATTAAAGGTAAAGAAAACGCGGAGAATTAAAAAATATATATTTATTCCTCAACTGCTTATATTGATTTAAAATTTAAAAACTTGGATTTTACTTACCCCGTTATTCTCACTGCTGTGATCACTGCACTGATAACGACGAAAAGCTACAGGTTTCTTAGTATTGACCGATAATTAAAATTGAGGTTATTAGATAAAAGTAGTACAATATTGAATTTAAATAATAAAAATATTTTTGTTTTACATAAAAACTCCATGAATACAACAAGCGGTTAACATTAATTACGCGTTAAAATAATTAAACTTATACAGTTTAATTAAGATTTTTTTTAAGTTTAACGTATTATATAAGAAAATAGTAATTATTAGTTCAACGGAGTAAAAAAAAGAACATAAATTTAAGTTTTAAAATGCATTTAAGATAATCATAAGGGCAAAATTGACATTAGGTTTAAATATCCGTCTGTTTTGCAATAAGTTTAAATTGAGAAAAATATATTTAAAATTACTAGATGAAACGTTAAATAAATTGAAGATTTCAAACCGTAGAAATTAAATTAAAATAAATGGAGGTAAATATAAACTACCTCATAATATGAAAAATTAATAAAAAATGCTCGCAAACTCAATTGCTTTAACAGATTACATCAACGATATTTATATTCATACTAAAGTAAACCAAATCGATTTGTGGTAATAATAACAGTATTTGTTGATGTTTTACAAAGTTTTTCTGTTTGACTATTGCTCCAACACTTGTGAAATTTGCAAACTTGATAAAAATGGAATTGTAAGTCCTGGGTAGGAGGAGCTGCTAAGTAGTTATATCGTATAAATTCTTCAACTGAGTCACATACTCCCGAATCATAGAAATAAATCGCAATTATTGTCTTCAATTTTTACTATTCGTATTAACTTGAAGGAGTGACTTTCCGTAGAATAATTCGTTATGTTTCAATTTAGAATTTTTTATGATTCAAAGAATGAACATTTTTGATTGTATAATTTCGATTTTAAATCATTGGTATATCTAATCAAAGGGATTCCGAAACAATACTAGATAACAATTTTTCCAAATTGTTACACTGGACAACAACCAATTTTTGCAATATCCAAAAATACGATAAACACCATAAATATCTTGATGATGGGTTACACTTTCTATACTATTTTTTACAACAAGATCAATTATTCGTTAATTTTCAAATTGTGTGTCCATTTTTACAGGCCATATGGGAACTCCAGACCTAGGAACAAGTAAAGTTTTTCAACCTTAACAGCTTATATCTTAATGAACTCTAAAAGGAATCGCTCATTCTAAGCTTTTTTATAAAGACGAATGATGGCGCTTTAAACTGTATTGCAAAGAGCATAGAGTAATTTATTTTATAACTGATTTAAAATTTTTCTGCGGAAAGTAAATTTTTCGAAATGAGAAATTGTGAAATTGGAAAAAAATTAAAAAATGCTGTAAACTCCATCGAAATTATTACCACGAAACTATACATTAAATAATAGAAACAAATGCACACTCGTATTACAATTCACCTCGCATACATCTAATGATTTAATTTTTGGAAATAAATTTTTAACAAAGCTTTTCTGAATTAAAATTAAAAAATAACGAAATGCAAACTCCGTTACTGTATAATCCGCAACCAATTTTCTTTTTGCAAAACATAAAACTTAAATTCTTCAATACATATTATAAATGTTTTACACACTTCAATATAAAAAAATCTGTTTTATGCAACATATTGATTTCAATTAAAAACAGCATAATTTTCCCTCTTTTAGTTCTATAAATTCAAGAACTAACAGATTTTTTAATATTGAAAAAGGATATAAATAAATAGGTAAAATAAAGGTAAAAAGGTTATAAATAAAAAAATAAGAAAAATAAAAAATATTTTGTACAATGTATTTCTCTTAAAAAATGTAAGCTCCGTAAAAAATATTGAGTGAAATTTTTATTACACTTTTTGATAACACCCACCCGAGTTAAAAAGTTTAGATATAATCATATGTATATATTTACATATGCATTACCAAATATAAATTCCAGGTAAGAAGTATTCAAGCTCAAGGTCTATTTTATACAAAATTATTTATTTTTTATCCAATATTTCGCTTTCTCAATGGATAGCTCCTTCAGGGATTTTTAGTTTTTTTAATTTCAAACAAATTTTTTAAAAAATCAAAATTCAAGAAACAGAGTTTTCAATTTTAAAAAACTATTCAAAATTATACACAGGAAACAAAAATTATTCTATTACATTTTTATAAACTTATTTAATTTCCTATCTTATTCTTATAAATTAAATGTCTGTAATTCTGAGCTACATTGTCTATATCTGTTTTAAAATTAATTCTTTGTTTTATTGGTGTGTTGATAATTTGTAACATTTCTAACATGAAGCGTCTTTTGTAGTTCGTTTCTGTATTCAAAACTGTTGTATTTTCAAAATCTGGTGCATGATTAAGAGTTGTTTTAATTTGCTAATTTTTGTTTTGAAAAATATTTTTAGCAAATTTTATGGTCAAATTTGAATTGTTTTATAGGCCTGATTTTTAAAACTAAAAAAGTTGTTAGTGTTGTTTTAAGTGGATGTCCCATTTTTGGACATGAGTCGGTTGTAGAGGGTGGGCCAATAAAAACTTAAAATATGAATCGGTTATATATAATTTATATGTAAAGTGTTAATTATGAGAACAAAACATTTTCTTCAATGTACACTTTTTTATAATTAGTAAATTTATTTTGATTATTTTAGCAAAGCGGTTTTCAAAAAATTGTGAAATAATTTCTCAAATTAGCAACAAAAATTTGTAAATATTCTGTAAAAATTCTGTAATTTGTAAAATGTAAATAGTAAAAAAAATTACTAAATAATATTTTTTTTACTAAAAATCTGTACAAAAACAGTAAAGTGGGACTGAAAACCGTTTTCAAATTTTTCTAGTAACTTCTTTTTCTGAGTATTTATATGATTCAATATGAGAAATTTTTTTTGATATGGTATGATTTATAATTATATATGGTACAATATTTGCAAATAAATTGGATATCTTCTTACATATAATTGCATATATAAAGTATTTTTGATATGATATAATTTAAAACAAGAAATTTTTAAATGTGGCTCCACGTCAATGGTTTCGAATCCCAGCCAGGGATAGAATTGTTGGTTAGAATTTTAAAATATTTTTTTAATTTAAATATTTTTTATAAATTTTTTAATAAACCAGATTCCGTTTACATTATATTGTTGGATCTAACCTGATACAATTCGATCTGACCTTATTCGGATAAATTTGGATCTTAATTAATCTCTAAATATATTGCTGGATCTAATTGTATCTAATATTTTGCGGATCAGTTAAGATCTTACTTTATCCCAAACATATTGCTGGATCTAATATGATCTGCCATTTTATGGATCAATTAAGATCAGCTAGAGATTACAGCAGATATTAAAAAATATCAAATTGAATAAAATTTAATATTGTGCAAGAAAAAATTTTTTCACTCGGGCATATAGTCAAATTTGTAAGTAAATACAAACTTATAATTAAATTCGTACTTAAAAAAGGAAAAATAATTTTACAAAAGGTTTATTGGCAATTTGTTTAAAAAAAAAAACTTATAAAAATCACAATCAATAAATTACAAATTGCTACATGTTATCACATTTAACAATATCTTTTAACTAAAGTTTTAATAAGACTTAAAACGCATAAAAATATAAATATATAAGAATGTTTGTGTAATTTGTGTAACTACACTAAAATATTTCTTCATTGTCTTTTGGATTTTATGTATGTTTTTTCATCAAATAAATTTTCAGATAGGAGGGGAAATTGAAAATGAAATACAACAATTACAAAACAAAGACAATATCTCGTGAAAATAATTACATAAATTTAACTAGGGCTATGTATGATTGGAAATTTTAGATAATATTTAAGAATCAAAAGCTAAAAGAACATTATAAGTATTCTGTTAACGCTTTCGATTTCGGGTTAAAAGCAGACCCAATCGGTGACTTCACATAATCATTAAGGATGTCAGTAAAAATTTGTCTGTACATTGCAGACAACTTATCAATTTACACATTTTTTAAAACAAAATTTTTATGCGTGCTATAATTTTTCTTATACTACGTGTATGTAGAAGAAACAAAAACGATAGATGGGTACTAACTTCCTCCACTGATACCCGCACTTAAACATATAAACCGTTAAAGTTGCTGCATTGCATGTGTAAGTTATATTCGCATTATACTGCAAAGTGTTGAAAAAAAAAAAAATACAGAAGTAAGAAATTTTTAGTTTAAGTGTGCGTTTGAGTGTTACTGAATACAAGATATTCCCTTTTATATTCATATGTATACTCACACACACACACACGCACACATACACATACATATGTAAAGTATGAGTTTGTAATGTGCATGAATTGTAAAAGCAAACATTTTGTTTTATGACACATGTACGTGTTGGGAAAATTAAAACTTTTTATATAATTTTTATTTTTATCATCTGATAAATTTTTATTTTTTTTTTTTGCATTTTATACACCGTGTAAAATCTCACGTTTCATGTTATGTATTATTATTATTTCTATTTATGCAAGTGTATGTTTGCTGTTGTGGGTTATTTTCTGTGTTCATCTTTGTATTGTTTCTGATTTTGTTGTAACATGGACTGATTTGCAGCAGGGGACAATTTAAAAATGAGAGGTTATATATTTGTGTTAATATAAACAATTGTGATAAAAAAATCAGCAGTTGGCTTAAGACCATCTTTAATAGTTTTCTAAAATCCAAATAATTTTTTATTGAATATTAACAATTTGAGCTTGATTAATAAGAATGTTTTCAAAAATAATTTTAAATAACTTTTGCCTGAGTGCCACATCATTGCGTTTTTCTGTTTAAAAAAAGCTGATGTGTTAAAGTATGGAAAATAAATAACATTATTTTTATCATTCTCATACAAATTTACTCTTAAATTATAATGTATATATGTGCGTTAATAAACGAGTCCCGTTGATGAGGAATTAATAAAGTTAAAAAAAAATAATTGTTATATGTAGCACTCAAATAATCAAAAATTAAGCGTACTACAGGAAAAGCATTTGGAAAATATAATATTTAACTAAATTTTTATACATCACTTTGCTTAAATAATTCATCAAAAAATAATAAAAATCGAATACGGAGAGCGAATATGGAAAGCTAATCATTGAAGTTAATTAATTCAATAATAATTCGCATAAAAAAGTATTAAATTTAATTATTTTTTAACTAGAAAACATTCTACGAGGGCAGATCAGTGAGTCCATAACTTTTCGAACTTCCCTTGTAGTTATATAATATGTAACACATCAAGTACCACCTGTTAATAGACTACATACTGTTAAATTTTGATCAAGTTCCGTCATTTACTTTGCGTTTAACAGCAGGATTTTTCGAGGTCCATAAAGTAGGCATTTGTTTGATGGGATGATTTGAAAATAGACCATTGAAGCATTGAAAAACTATACTCCCCAAGAATGCGGAATGCTCGTGAGCGCGAACCCATTTCTACTAAAATTCACTGTATGGTACGCCATTTGCGCTGAAGCTTAACAATGTTGCTGTGGTTGATGAGCGATAGAGAACAATGATATATGTGGTTGCAACAGGATGGTGCAACTGCACACACAGCCAATGCAAGCTCACAAAGAGAATATCCCATAAGAGTGCTAGAACTTATCACCAGATGTTCTCTCCAATAGGATGGTAAATGCGATAAAAAGAGACCCAATGATCATCAATAATGGCGGCGTGACCGATTTAATCTTCACAAGTTTATAGAAAAAAAATTATAGGCTCAAATAAACATTAAAAAACAAATGAATTATGTCTTTGCATTTCCAGGACATAGTAACACAATATTGGGAGAATATTTTTGGACCACCCAGTACTTGAAAATGTATAAATTTTTAACCAATGGTTTTAGGAGAGTAGTTTTCAAAAATTTTCTCTTTTGATTATAAAAGAAACCCAACAACCAAAAAGTTCCATTTACGTACCGTTTTCGGTCCGTCACAACTGGAACCTAAATACATTTACGAACCGTTTTCTGGATGCGAACAAGAAAATTAATTTTCAGTAACATCAAAAATGTTTCGGATTCATTGAAAGTCCGTCAATAACGGACATTTTGATTAGTGTTAAAACGGAGTTTAGTTCGTTGAACGCCAGTTAATAACGGATCATTTACGGAACTTATGCACATCAGTACCGTTTGAAAAACGGACTGATAAGAACCCATGCATAAAAATACGAGAAATGAATTATTCTTTTAAATTGAGCTTGAGATCTTTTCCAATATTTTATTGAATTAACAATTAATAGTTGTTAAAAAATTAAATTATTTCCCTGAAAAAGACACCCCCAATGTGACGACGAAATATTGGAAAACAGAAAATTAATATTTTTTTTATAAAAAGATCTCAAGCTCAATTTAAAAGAATAATATAATATACAAGATCAAATAAAATAAAATGATTTTAATACGAAAAATGTCAATTAAACAAAAACTTCAAACAAATTTAAATTATTTTATTTTGTAGCTTCAAAATTAATTTCATATTTTTATGCATGTGAAAATTTTTGGCATTGCATCTAAAGTAGTTATGATTTTCCCAAATAAATTTTAATTTTTTAATTTAACTGGAGCTTCAGCAGTCGGGCATTAACCCCAGTGTCCCGTTATCTTCTACCTGAAAATTTAACTGTCACGTTTTTTGTTATTTCCCACAAAAAAAATTCAGTTTAAATGTTGATTAAATTATAATAATACATTCAGTAATGAAGCCTTTTTTATTAAACTACTTTATTCGAAATTCTTACAATTTTTATGTTTTTCTTACCTTTCAATATATATACAATTTTTCTAAAACCTTTTTAGATATTTAATTTAAAAAAAATTATACAAATAATTTGCATTTTAAAGTTTTTAAATAAAAAATTGTTTATAGATTTCACTATCAAAAAAGTTAATTATAAAAGTGTTTGAATACATTAAAAAAAATAAATTAACTTAAATTAAAAATTAAATAAAATATCAAAATGTTATAAAAGTAATAAGACGAACAAAATTTTAAAAATAATAAACGAACAGAAAAATTGTAAAACTTAACCACAAATTATTTACTCGAACCGATTTCTGAGTAAGACCCCATACACATTGTTCCCCAAAATACGTATTTTCGTTTTTTCAAGTTTTCAACTTTCAAATTCCGTACAAATGGTAAGCTAGAATTTATACACGCAGAATTTAAAATCATTTACACCATTTACAAAACATTTAAAGTATAAAACTTAAACATATTTATGTTTATCAAATTTATATGAAAATATCTGTGGTTTAAGTTTAACCATGGTTATTTTTCAAGTAAGTTACGAAAAACTACAATTCCGAGGGACATCCTCTGGTATATGCATATAACTTTTTTTTTTTTTTTTTTTGTTAACAAGTTTTCTCATTTTTATATTTATGATAAGTATGAGTTTTAATGAAATTTACAAACAAAATTATTCATACATTTACACTCACACATAAAAACATATACAATTCCTATATGAAAAAAAAACATTATTTTTATATGACATATTACATAAAAAAGGTGTAATTTTTATTATTGTTGGTCTTGTTAAAAGTACAAATAAAAAACAATATGATGGAAAAAATATTATATGCAAACCATTATATAAATATATTACAAATTATCTTCACGTGCATGTTAATTTATTTTACTATTCTACATAAAAAAAACTCATAAATACGATTAAACAATATTTTAAATATTTCAATATACATATGTAAATGCATTAAATTATTGTTCTTAATTTATTTTTAAAATAAAATATCATGCTTGTGTGATTAATAATATTAATAATTTTCAAATATTTACTTTAATTAATCCATTGATGTATTACATATTAGGAATATTATTATGGTTAACAACCAACACTTTTCATTTTGAGTTTTAAAAGAAAAGACAAAAAATTAAAAAGAAATAAATATTTTATTAAAAATTTTTAATATAATTTGTATTGAAAATATTGCATTTCATTATATTTTATTTTATTACCCTAACTGAGCACTAGCAACGAAGGTTTTTGGCTCGTTGTAGCGAAAACATACCATAGACTCTGTCAGGAATCGAACCCACGACCCCCACACTGATAAGCTAGCACGCTACCAACTAGCCTACCGGGGCGCTATATTTTGTTAAAAAAAAAAACTTTTCTTCAAAATCGCCTACGGCTAAATGATTAAAAAGATAGATATTTTTAACACTCTACAGTAAAAAATTAAGAAAAATCAATGAGTGAGGACTAAGACTTCATTTGAAAAAAAAAACATTAACTTTTGTAATGAAAAGTAGGTTTTACGTCCATCCATATAAAAAGGTAATCGAATTGTCCTTCTAGACTTTCAATTTCCCTCGTTTATCGTTCAAATAAAATTCATTCCTCCACTTGCTGAACTTTTCGTTTTCCACCCCTGTCTAGAGTTTCAATTTCACTCGTAACTTCTTTTATTGGAATCCATTAAAAAAGCATTATCCTTGTGAATTCCATTCATTTATTGATCCATTTCAATCCTAGCTAGTGTTTTTAATCCCAAAACAAATTAAAAATAAGGCTGATTTTGCTAAAGGTTGTATTTTTTCAATTTGTAAAAATCATCAATAATAGATGTCGCAAAAAATAGGCTTTTATTTTCAATACCGATTAGAGCCCATTTTTTCAGTTAAAAATCAAGTTACATATTAGGCAATGGCGCATTTAGACCTTGGTGGAGATACAGGTTGGTTGAAAGAATACTGTTTTTGTTACAAAATATAGTTTTTTATTCAATATAATCTCCTAGAAGCTCAATACACTTGTTCCAATGAT
>OX456526.1:118436507-118476507 GCA_949748255.1 Eustalomyia histrio
GGAATTGTAAGTCCTGGGTAGGAGGAGCTGCTAAGTAGTTATATCGTATACATTCTTCAACTGAGTCACATACTCCCGAGTCAAAGAAATAAATCGCAATTATTGTCTTCAATTTTTACTATTCGTATTAACTTGAAGGAGTGACTTTCCGTAGAATAATTCGTTATGTTTCAATTTAGAATTTTTAATGATTCAAAACTTAAGAATGAACATTTTTGATTGTATAATTTCGATTTTAAATCATTGGTATATCTAATCAAAGTGATTCCGAAACAATACTAGATAACAATTTTTCCAAATTGTTACACTGGACAACAACCAATTTTTGCAATATCAAAAAATATGATAATCACCATAAATATCTTGATGATGGGTTACACTTTCTATACTATTCTAAACTATTTTTTACAACAAGATCAATTATTCGTTAATTTTCAAATTGTGTGTCCATTTTTACAGGCCATATGGGAACTCCAGACCTAGGAACAAGTAAAGTTTTTCAACCTTAACAGCTTATATCTTAATGAACTCTAAAAGGAATCGCTCATTCTAAGCTTTTTTATAAAGACGAATGATGGCGCTTTAAACTGTATTGCAAAAAGTATAGAGTAATTTATTTTCAAATAATCGTAAGGCTGTGGAGCTTTATATTATAACTGATTTTAAATTTTTCTGCGGAAAGTAAATTTTTCGAAATGAGAAATTGTGAAATTGGAAAAAAATTAAAAAATGCTGTAAACTCCATCGCAATTATTACCACGAAACTATACATTAAATAATAGAAACAAATGCACACTCGTATTACAATTCACCTCGCATACATCTAATGATTTAATTTTTGGAAATAAATTTTTAACAAAGCTTTTCTGAATTAAAATTAAAAAATAACGAAATGCAAACTCCGTTACTGTATAATCCGCAACCAATTTTCTTTTTGCAAAACATAAAACTGAAATTGTTTAATACATAAATCTATTATATACTTCATTATAAAAAAAATCTGTTTTTATGCAACATATTGATTTTAATTAAAAACAGCATAATTTTCCCTGTTTTAGTTCTAAAGATTCAAGTTAAGAACTAACAGATTTTTTAATATTGAAAAAGGTTATAAATAAATAGATAAAATAAAGGTAAAAAGGTTATAAATACAAAAATAAGAAAAAAAAAAATATTTTGTACAATGTATTTCTCTTAAAAAATGTAAGCTCCGTAAAAAATATTGAGTGAAATTTTTATTACACTTTTTGATAACACCCACCCGAGTTAAAAAGTTTAGATATAATCATATGTATATATTTACATATGCATTACCAAATATAAATTCCAGGTAAGAAGTATTCAAGCTCAAGGTCTATTTTATACAAAATTATTTATTTTTTATCCAATATTTCGCTTTCTCAATGGATAGCTCCTTCAGGGATTTTTAGTTTTTTTAATTTCAAACAAATTTTTTAAAAAATCAAAATTCAAGAAACAGAGTTTTCAATTTTAAAAAACTATTCAAAATTATACACAGGAAACAAAAATTATTCTATTACATTTTTATAAACTTATTTAATTTCCTATCTTATTCTTATAAATTAAATGTCTGTAATTCTGAGCTACATTGTCTGCATCTGTTTTAAAATTAATTCTTTGTTTTATTGGTGTGTTGATAATTTGTAACATTTCTAACATGAAGCGTCTTTTGTAGTTCGTTTCTGTATTCAAAACTGTTGTATTTTCAAAATCTGGTGCATGATTAAGAGTGACACAATGTGATGATAATGCAGTTTTCTGAGAATCTGTATTCCTGTATTTTTGATCAGATCTATGTCCTGCTAATCTAGTTTTTAATTTGTTCTTTGTGGTACCTTTATATGATTTACTACATATTTCATTATCTTTACCCTTGCAAAGTATCTTGTTAACAATACTAGATTTATCTAATTTCTCTGCCCTATCTTTCATTTTACTAAAGGTACCACAAAGAACAGAAAATGTTGCTGTTATTACGAGAAATTTTGCTAATTTGAGCCCAGCGGTATATTTTACTAATTTTAGCAATACCTGTCTGCAGACGTGTAGTACAATGAAACTTGTAGAAAATATTTGTAGCCGCTACTAAATTTTAGTAAACTTTCTGCAAAGTGCAATTTATAATCGGTTTGCTTAAATCAGCAAAAAAATGTACTAAATATTATTAATATTAAGTACAATAAAATAAGTATAACAAATTAGTAAGCGCTACTAAATTTTTATATAATTTTTTATTTTTATATATTTTTTTTTTTAATATTTTAGACAAAATTAAAAAGAAAAATTCAAAGGCTTAAAAAATAGTAAAAACATAAAGAAATTTGTTATTTTGTTTTAATTTGCTAATTTTTGTTTTGAAAAATATTTTTAGCAAATTTTAAGGTCAAATTTGAATTGTTTTAAAGGCCTGATTTTTAAAACTAAAAAAGTTGTTAGTGTTGTTTTAAGTGGATGTCCCATTTTTGGACATGAGTCGGTTGTAGAGGGTGGGCAAATAAAAACTTAAAATATGAATCGGTTATATATAATTTATATGTAAAGTGTTAATTATGAGAACAAAACATTTTCTTCAATGTACACTTTTTTATAATTAGTAAATTTATTTTGATTATTTTAGCAAAGCGGTTTTCAAAAAATTGTGAAATAATTCCTCAAATTAGCAACAAAAATTTGTAAATATTCTGTAAAAATTCTGTAATTTGTAAAATGTAAATAGTAAAAAAAATTACTAAATAATATTTTTTTTACTAAAAATCTGTACAAAAACAGTAAAGTGGGACTGAAAACCGTTTTCAAATTTTTCTAGTAACTTCTTTTTCTGAGTATTTATATGATTCAGTATGAGAAATTTTTTTTGATATGGTATGACTTATAATTATATATGGTACAATATTTGCAAATAAATTGGATATCTTCTTACATATAATTGCATATATAAAGTATTTTTGATATGATATAATTTAAAACAAGAAATTTTTAAATGTGGCTCCACGTCAATGTTTTCGAATCCCAGCCAGGGATAGAATTGTTGGTTAGAATTTTAAAATATTTTTTTAATTTAAATATTTTTTATATATTTTTTAATAAACCAGATTCCGTTTACATTATATTGTTGGATCTAACCTGATACAAGTCGATCTGATCTTATTCGGATAAATTTGGATCTTAATTAATATCTAAATATATTGCTGGATCTAATTGTATCTGCTATTTAACGGATCAATTAAGATCTTACTTAATCCCAAACATATTGCTGGTTCTAATATGATCTGCTATTTTATGAATCAATTAAGATCAGCTAGACATTACAGCAGATAGTAAAGGATATCAAATTTGATAAGATTTAATATTGTGCAAGATAATTTCTTTTTACTCGGGGATATAGTCAAATTTGTAAGTAAATACAAACTTATAATTAAATTCGTACTTAAACAAGGAAAAATAATGGTTTAAAAGGTTTGTTGGCAATTTATTTGAAAAAAAAACTTATAAAAATCACAATCAATAAATTACAAATTGCTACATGTTATCACATTTAACAATATCTTTTAACTAAAGTTTTAATAAGACTTAAAACGCATAAAAATATAAATATATAAGAATGTTTGTGTAATTTGTGTAACTACACTAAAATATTTCTTCATTGTCTTTTGGATTTTATGTATGTTTTTTCATCAAAAAATTTTCAGATAGGAGGGGAAATTGAAAATGAAATACAACAATTACAAAACAAAGACAATATTTCGTCAAAATAATTACATAAATTTAACTAGGGCTATGTATGATTGGAAATTTAAGATAATATTTAAGAACCAAAAGCTAAAAGAACATTATAAGTATTCTGTTAACGCTTTCGATTTCGAGTTCAGAGCAGACCCAATAGGTGACTTCACATAATCAATAAGGATGTCAATAAAAATTTGTCTGTACATTGCAGACAACTTATCAATTTACACATTTTTTAAAACAAAATTTTTATGCGTGCTATAATTTTTCTTATACTACGTGTAGGTAGAAGAAACAAAAACGATAGATGGGTACTAACTTCCTCCACTGATACCCGCACTTAAACATATAAACCGTTAAAGTTGCTGCATTGCATGTGTAAGTTATATTCGCATTATACTGCAGTGTTGAAAAAAAAATACAGAAGTAAGAAGTTTTTAGTTTAAGTGTGCGTTTGAGTGTTACTGAATACAAGATAGTCCCTTTTATATTCATATGTATACTCACACACACACACACACGCACACATACACATACATATGTAAAGTATGAGTTTGTAATGTGCATGAATTGTAAAAGCAAACATTTTGTTTTATGACACATGTACGTGTTGGGAAAATTAAAACTTTTTATATAATTTTTATTTTTATCATCTGATAAATTTTTATTTTTTTTTTTGCAAATTTATACACCGTGTAAAATCTCACGTTTCATGTTATGTATTATTATTATTATTTCTATTTATGCAAGTGTATGTTTGCTGTTGTGAGTTATTTTCTGTGTTCATCTTTGTATTGTTTCTGATTTTGTTGTAACATGGACTGATTTGCAGCAGGGGACAATTTAAAAATGAAAAGTTATATATTTGTGTTAATATAAACAATTGTGATAAAAAAATCAGCAGTTAGCTTAAGACCATCTTTAATAGTTTTCTAAAATCCAAATAATTTTTTATTGAATATTAACAATTTGAGCTTGATTAATAAGAATGTTTTCAAAAATAAATTTAAATAACTTTTGCCTGAGTGCCACATCATTGCGTTTTTCTGTTTAAAAAAAGCTGATGTGTTAAAGTATGGAAAATAAATAACATTATTTTTATCATTCTCATACAAATTTACTCTTAAATTGTAATGTATATATGTGCGTTAATAAGCGAGTCCCGTTGATGAAGAATTAATAAAGTTAAAAAAATAATTGTTTAATGTAGTACTCAAATAATCAAAAATTAAGCGTACTACAGGAAAAGCAGTTGGAAAATATAATATTTAACCAAATTTTTATACACTACTCTGCTTAAATAATTCATCAAAAAATAATAAAAATCGAATACGGAGCGCTAACTTTAAAGCGAATTATTAAAGTATATTAATTTAATAATAATTCGCATAAAAAAGTATTATATTTAATTATTTTTTAATTAAAAAACATTCTAGGAGGGCAGATCAATAAGACCGTGACTTTTCAAACTTCCCTCTTAGTGATATCAAATGCAATACTGCTCTTGACCACCTTTTAATATACTACTGTCAAATTTTGAGCAAGTTACGTCATTTACTTTGAGTTCAACAGCTGTTCAAAACATACAATCTCAAGGCTTTTTATAAAAATGGAAAAAAGTGAATTTCGAGTGTTCATTAAACATTATTTTTGCGAAACAAAACCGTCAATCAAACCTATGAAAAGCTTGATAAATACTATGGGACTCTGCACCATCGATTTCAATAGTAAAAAAGTGGTTTACTGATTTTCGTTGTAGCCTTACAAGCACGAAGATGCCGAACGTTTTGGATGCCCAGTTGAGGTATCCACACCCAAAACAATTGAAAAATTTCACGATAGATTGTGGAAGACATAGGCATCTCACATGGCTCAGTGGTTTCAATTTTGAACGATCACTTGGGTATGAGAAAGCTTTCCGCAAGATGGCTGCCGCGTTTGCTCACAATCGACCACCAACGGAATCGTGTGACAGCTTAGTTTTCATGGCAAAACTCCATGAAGTAGACTACGAATTGCCCCCTCATTCGCCTTATTCTCCGGATTTAGCCCCCAGTGACTATTTCCTATTTCTAAAGCCAAAGAAATGGCTCGGTGGAAAGAGATTTAGCTCCAACGATGAAATTATTGATCAAATAAATGCTTTTTTTATGGACCTCGAAAAATCCTGCTGTTAAACGCAAAGCAAGTGACGGAACTTGTTCAAAATTTTACAGTAGTCTATTAAAAGGTGGTACTTGATAGTAGCTGTGTTGCATTTCATATAACTATGAGGGAAGTTCGAAAAGTCACGGACTTATTGATCCACCCTCGTAATTAAAAAATAATGTAAACGAAAACCCTTGCGCATAATGTTACAATATAACTTTTGTAAATGAAATGCTGTGTTTCTCAAACTGTGTGTTTGTTGTCATGACTTTTAAACCGGTCGCGTGGTAGGTATGGTTTCTTGATATGTATTTTCGGAATCGGTCTAGTTTTTACCTATCACGGGACGGGTCCCAAATTCTAACTAACTAACTAACTAACTAACTAACTAACTAACTAACTAACTAACTAACTAACTAACTAACTAACTAACTAACTAACTAACTAACTAACTAACTAACTAACTAACTAACTAACTAACTAACTAACTAACTAACTAACTAACTAACTAACTAACTAACTAACTAACTAACTAACTAACTAACTAACTAACTAACTAACTAACTAACTAACTAACTAACTAACTAACTAACTAACTAACTAACTAACTAACTAACTAACTAACTAACTAACTAACTAACTAACTAACTAACTAACTAACTAACTAACTAACTAACTAACTAACTAACTAACTAACTAACTAACTAACTAACTAACTAACTAACTAACTAACTAACTAACTAACTAACTAACTAACTAACTAACTAACTAACTAACTAACTAACTAACTAACTAACTAACTAACTAACTAACTAACTAACTAACTAACTAACTAACTAACTAACTAACTAACTAACTAACTAACTAACTAACTAACTAACTAACTAACTAACTAACTAACTAACTAACTAACTAACTAACTAACTAACTAACTAACTAACTAACTAACTAACTAACTAACTAACTAACTAACTAACTAACTAACTAACTAACTAACTAACTAACTAACTAACTAACTAACTAACTAACTAACTAACTAACTAACTAACTAACTAACTAACTAACTAACTAACTAACTAACTAACTAACTAACTAACTAACTAACTAACTAACTAACTAACTAACTAACTAACTAACTAACTAACTAACTAACTAACTAACTAACTAACTAACTAACTAACTAACTAACTAACTAACTAACTAACTAACTAACTAACTAACTAACTAACTAACTAACTAACTAACTAACTAACTAACTAACTAACTAACTAACTAACTAACTAACTAACTAACTAACTAACTAACTAACTAACTAACTAACTAACTAACTAACTAACTAACTAACTAACTAACTAACTAACTAACTAACTAACTAACTAACTAACTAACTAACTAACTAACTAACTAACTAACTAACTAACTAACTAACTAACTAACTAACTAACTAACTAACTAACTAACTAACTAACTAACTAACTAACTAACTAACTAACTAACTAACTAACTAACTAACTAACTAACTAACTAACTAACTAACTAACTAACTAACTAACTAACTAACTAACTAACTAACTAACTAACTAACTAACTAACTAACTAACTAACTAACTAACTAACTAACTAACTAACTAACTAACTAACTAACTAACTAACTAACTAACTAACTAACTAACTAACTAACTAACTAACTAACTAACTAACTAACTAACTAACTAACTAACTAACTAACTAACTAACTAACTAACTAACTAACTAACTAACTAACTAACTAACTAACTAACTAACTAACTAACTAACTAACTAACTAACTAACTAACTAACTAACTAACTAACTAACTAACTAACTAACTAACTAACTAACTAACTAACTAACTAACTAACTAACTAACTAACTAACTAACTAACTAACTAACTAACTAACTAACTAACTAACTAACTAACTAACTAACTAACTAACTAACTAACTAACTAACTAACTAACTAACTAACTAACTAACTAACTAACTAACTAACTAACTAACTAACTAACTAACTAACTAACTAACTAACTAACTAACTAACTAACTAACTAACTAACTAACTAACTAACTAACTAACTAACTAACTAACTAACTAACTAACTAACTAACTAACTAACTAACTAACTAACTAACTAACTAACTAACTAACTAACTAACTAACTAACTAACTAACTAACTAACTAACTAACTAACTAACTAACTAACTAACTAACTAACTAACTAACTAACTAACTAACTAACTAACTAACTAACTAACTAACTAACTAACTAACTAACTAACTAACTAACTAACTAACTAACTAACTAACTAACTAACTAACTAACTAACTAACTAACTAACTAACTAACTAACTAACTAACTAACTAACTAACTAACTAACTAACTAACTAACTAACTAACTAACTAACTAACTAACTAACTAACTAACTAACTAACTAACTAACTAACTAACTAACTAACTAACTAACTAACTAACTAACTAACTAACTAACTAACTAACTAACTAACTAACTAACTAACTAACTAACTAACTAACTAACTAACTAACTAACTAACTAACTAACTAACTAACTAACTAACTAACTAACTAACTAACTAACTAACTAACTAACTAACTAACTAACTAACTAACTAACTAACTAACTAACTAACTAACTAACTAACTAACTAACTAACTAACTAACTAACTAACTAACTAACTAACTAACTAACTAACTAACTAACTAACTAACTAACTAACTAACTAACTAACTAACTAACTAACTAACTAACTAACTAACTAACTAACTAACTAACTAACTAACTAACTAACTAACTAACTAACTAACTAACTAACTAACTAACTAACTAACTAACTAACTAACTAACTAACTAACTAACTAACTAACTAACTAACTAACTAACTAACTAACTAACTAACTAACTAACTAACTAACTAACTAACTAACTAACTAACTAACTAACTAACTAACTAACTAACTAACTAACTAACTAACTAACTAACTAACTAACTAACTAACTAACTAACTAACTAACTAACTAACTAACTAACTAACTAACTAACTAACTAACTAACTAACTAACTAACTAACTAACTAACTAACTAACTAACTAACTAACTAACTAACTAACTAACTAACTAACTAACTAACTAACTAACTAACTAACTAACTAACTAACTAACTAACTAACTAACTAACTAACTAACTAACTAACTAACTAACTAACTAACTAACTAACTAACTAACTAACTAACTAACTAACTAACTAACTAACTAACTAACTAACTAACTAACTAACTAACTAACTAACTAACTAACTAACCAACTAACTAACTAACTAACTAATAGACCATTGGAGCATTGAAAAACTATACTCCCCAAGAATGCGGAATGCTCGTGACGAAGTCCATTTCTACTTAAATTCACTGTATGGTACGCCATGTGCGCTGAAGCTTAACAATGTTTCTGTGGTTGATGAGCGATACAGAACCATGATCAAATAGATTTTATTGTCACAAATTGATGTGTTGTAACTGGTTGCATATGTGGTTCCAACAGGATGGTGCAACTGCACACACAGCCAATGTCTCGTTGTGAAGATTTGCATTGACCACCAAGATCGCCCGATTATTTTCCAAAACGTTCCATTTGCGTACCGTTTTCGGTCCTTCACAAATGGAATCTAAAAACATTTACGAACCGTTTTCTGGATGCGAACAACAAAATGAATTTTCAGGATCATCGAAACTGATTCGAATTCATTGAAAATCCGTCAATGACGGACCTTTTAATTCGTGTAATAAAGTTTAGTCCGTTAAACGCCAGTTAATGACGGATCGTTTACCTACCGTTTTTCAAGTGAAAACCGACTGATAAGAACCCATGCATAAAAATACGAAAAATGTCAATATAACAAATTAAAATTATTTTATTTTGTAGCTTTGAAATTAAGTTCATATTCTTATGCATGTGAAAATTTTGATCGGCACCAATGATTTTTACATAGGGGTGTCATAGAGTGCAAGTTTTTTTTATGATCATTTTTTGCATTCCATCTAAAGTAGTTATGCTGTTCCCAAATAAATTTTGATTTTTTAATTGAAATTTTATCTGGAGCTTCAGTAATGGGGCATTAACCTCATTAACCTCATTTTCCCAGTATCCCGTTATCTTCTACCTGGAAATTCAACTGATACGTTTTTTGTTATTTCCCATAAAAAAATTCAGTTTGAATTTTGATTAAATTATAATGAGTCATTCGAAATTCTTACAATTTTTATGTTTTTCTTACCTTTTAATATATAATATTTTTCTAAAACCTTTTAAGATATTTAATTTTAAAACATTTATACAAATAATTTTCATTTTAAAGTTAAAAAAATATATATTATAGGTTTCAGTATCAAAAAAGCTTAATTATAAGAGTGTTTGAATACATTAAAAAAAACAAGTAAGAGCGGCTAAATTCGGCTATGCCGGAGCTTATATACCCTTCACCATGGTTGGGAAAATGGTGAAGTTTATATATGGACATGTATGGAATGGACATATTTATATACGGACATCTTTAAGTGGAAATTCACCATTTAGTTTTGTGATAAAACTTGGACTCTGAAAGATTTATTTATTTTGTGCCACGCCCAATTCAAGGATCCCGCCCACATTTGGTCAGATGTTGTGTATTGATAACCAAGATGCTTGCACCTTATTTGGAAACTTTTCCTCTGTCCTTTCTCCAATTATACAGAAAAGCTGGCCGACATCGTTAAGCCAACTGTGCTGGACGCATTAGTTTTGTTAAAAAAAAAATAAATAAAAATATAACAAAAAGTCTTAAGAAAATAACAAAAGTGTTAAAAAAATATAAAAATAAAAAAAGTTGAATAGACGGGGCACGATCGCGCGACTAAAAAAAAAAAAGTATTTGTGACAAAGCGCTTAGACCACTGAGCCATTGAAGGACATAAGCAAACGTCGTTGATAGAAGTAAATATAGAGTTTTCGTTTAAAACAGATTTGTTTGGGTTTTATTTAAATGACAAACCTTTGTATGTATTTATTGTTTGTGGGTAAAAGGTGAGGAGGTGAAAGACATAATAAAATAAAAACAACAACAATCACGATCATAATGCCAATCAGAGTTGTCATATTTTTTTTTTCAAAAATCTTTTTAGTTCTAAAAAAAGCTTTTTTCGACCAAAAAAATATTTTTTATAAATCGTTAAAAGAAATCACTAGAACTGCATGTGTTTTATTTCTACAAATACGTTTGATTAGCTGGCAAATTTGCATTTGGGATTTTATTTCGCTTTTTTATTAAAAAATATTTTTTATTTCTTTAGCTTAATTTTAAAAATTTGAAGGAAAATAGTTTATAATTTTTTTTTATAAATTATTATAAGTTATGACCTAAAATAGTTGCTTTCAAAGGGGAATTATGTATAAAATATATGAGAAATAAAATGGTTTAAAAATCTGTTTATAAATTCTTTTAAATCGGAGCAAAAAATAGAAATAAAACCGTTTGTATTTTCTTTGTATTAGAGGGTTTTTATACAAATTTTGATGTTTTTAGCCTATTTATGGATTATTTAATTATTAATATAAAATTTTATTTAAATTAGATATTTAATGTTAAACAAAAAATAAAAAAAGTCTTAAGAAAATAAAAAAAAAAATGTACAAAAAAAAGCTGAATTTTGTCTTGAGTAGGATTCGCACTCGCGTTCATAGAAAAAAAATTTTTGTGACATAGCGTTTAGACAACTCAGCTATGAAGGCTATATGGAATCATAGTTTATAGAGTTAAATGAACAGTTTTCGTTCAATAGGGATTTGTTTGGTTTTTATTTAAATGAGAAATCTTTGTATGTGTTTGTTGTTTGTGTATAAAAGGTGAAGAGGTGAAAGAAAAAAAAATTGATGTGTAATAGAAATAAATAACAATCTAGTCCTCATCATGTCTGGGGTCTTCGAAAAACCAATTTCAACACACAGACGGACAGACGGACATACGGACATCGTTAAATCAACTTCGCTCTTTATAATGACCCAGAATATATATACTTTATAGGGTCTAAGATCAATATTGTAGAAATTACAAACGGAATGACAAACTTATATATACCCCTCCACCTGTGGTGAAGGGTATAATAAAATTAGCAAAAAAAAAATAAAAAATACAGAAAAATTAAATAAAATATCAAAATATAATAAAAGTAATAGGACGAAAAAAATTAATAAACAAACAGAAAAAATGTAAAAAAATATTAAACCAACAAAAAAAAATTTAAAACTTAACCACAAATTATTTACTCGAACCGATTTCTGAGTAAGACCCCATACACACTGTTCCCCAAAATACGTATTTTCGTTTTTTCAAGTTTTCAACTTTCAAATTCCATACAAATGGTAAGCTAGAATTTATACACGCAGAATTTAAAATCATTTACACCACTTACAAAACATTCAAAGTATAAAACTTAAACATATTTATGTTTATCAAATTTATACAAAAATATCTGTGGTTTAAGTTTAACCATGGTTATTTTTTAAGTAAGTTACGAAAGACTACAATTCTGAGGGACATCCTCTGGTATATACATATAACTTTATTTTTTTTGTTAACAAGTTTTCTCATTTTTATATTTATGATAAGTATGAGTTTTAATGAAATTTACAAACAAAATTATTCATACATTTACACTCACACATAAAAACATATACAATTCATATATGAAAAAAAAAAAAAACATTATTTTTATATGACATATTACATAAAAAAGGTGTAATTTTTATTATTGTTGGTCTTGTTAAAAGTACAAAAAAAAAAAAAACAAAAAACAATATGATGGAAAAAATATTATATGCAAACCATTATATAAATATATTACAAATTATCTTCACGTGCATGTTAATTTATTTTACTATTCTACATAAAAAAACTCATAAATACGATTAAACAATATTTTAAATATTTCAATATACATATGTAAATGCATTAAATTATTGTTCTTAATTTATTTTTAAAATAAAATATCATGCTTGTGTGATTAATAATATTAATAATTTTCAAATATTTACTTTAATTAATCCATTGATGTATTACATATTAGGAATATTATTATGGTTAACAACCAACACTTTTCATTTTGAGTTTTAAAAGAAAAGACAAAAAATTAAAAAGAAATAAATATTTTATTAAAAATTTTTAATATAATTTGTATTGAAAATATTGCATTTTATTATATTTTATTTTATTACCCTAACTGAGCACTAGCAACGAAGGTTTTTGGCTCGTTGTAGCGAAAACAGACCAGAGCCTCTGTTGGGAATCGAATCCACGAGCCCCACACTGATAAGCTAGCACGCTACCAACTAGCCTACCGGGGCGCTATATTTTATAAAAAAAAAAACTTTTCTTCAAAATCGCCTACGGCTAAATGATTAAAAAGATAGATATTTTTTACACTCTACAGTAAAAAAATTAAAAAAAATCAATGAGTGAGGACTAAGACTTCATTTGAAAAAAAAACATTAACTTTTGTAATGAAAAGTAGGTTTTACGTCCATCCATATAAAAAGGTAATCGAATTGTCCTTCTAGACTTTCAATTTCCCTCGTTTATCGTTTAACTAAAATTCATTCCCAATATGTAATGCTTCAACTCCACTTGCTGAACTTTTCGTTTTCCACCCCTGTCTAGAGTTTCAATTTCACTCGTAACTTCTTTTATTGGAATTCATTAAAAAGGCATTCTCCTTGTGAATTCCATTCATTTATTGATCCATTCCATTCCTATCTAGTGTTTTTAATCCCAAAACAAATAAAAAATAAGGCTGATTTTGCTAAAGGTTGTATTTTTTCAATTTGTAAAAATCATCAATAATGGATGTCGCAAAAAATAGGCTTTTATTTTCAATACCGATGGCGCATTCAGACCTTGGTGGAGATACATGTTGGTTGTAAGTTCCTGCGCTCGAAATGAAAGAATACTGTTTTTGTTACGAAATATATTTTTTTATTCAATATAATCTCCTAGAAGCTCAATACACTTGTTCCAATGATCTTCCAATAATTTTATCCCATCCTTATAATGGTTTTCCGGAAGCTCTGCAAAATAACCGTCTACGGCTGCCATGGCCTCTTCATTTGACGAAAAATGCTTTCCACGAAGGAATTGTTTGAGATTTCTGAAGAGATAGTAGTCACTTTGAGTTAAATCTGGTGAATACGGTGGATGTTCAATCAATTCGTACTTTAATTCTTTGAATTTAGCCATCGTCAAAACACTTTTGTGAGCAGGTGCATTGTCTTGATGAAAAAAGATTTTTTTCTTCTCTAAACCAGGGGTTTTCTCACAAATTTTTTCATCGAGCTGATCCAAAAGGCTGCAATAATATTCAGAGTTGATTGTTTTACCTTTCTGAAGATAATCAATCAACAAAATTCCTTTTGCATCCCAAAAAACTGATGCCATAACCTTCTTCGCTGCTCGTTGTGACTTCACCTGCTTTGGAGCTGAACAACCAGCTTCAGTCCACTGTAAACGTTTTTGTTTCAATTTAGGATTATGGAGGTAGATCCAAGTCTCATCTATAGTTATAAAACGACGCAAGAAGTCGGTTTTATTCGGCTTAAAACGCTCCAAATTACGCTGAGAAATTTGTTTTCGATCCAGTTTTTGTTGAATTGTTAATGTGTGCGGCACTAACTTTCCAAACAGTTTTTTCATACGTAATTTTTCATGTAAAATATTGAGTACTCGTTCGTCTGAGATGCCTATGGCATTAGCTATTTCACGCTTAGTCAAACTTGGATCTTCACTAACCATATTTTGTACCTGCTAAATGATTTCTGCTGTGGTTGCAGTTTTTGGTCGTCCTTCGCGTGGATCGTCTTTAAGGCTGGTACGACCACGTTTAAATTCCCCAGCCCAAAATTCAACGGTGCGTTTTGAAGGTGAGGACTCCTTATACACTTCTAACAAATGTTCATAAATTTCCTTTGCTATTAAACCCTTCAAAACAAAGAATCTAATGACTTCACGATATTCAATTTTTTCCATATTAAAAAAAATCAATGACACGTCAACTTCAAATGGCTTGTAAACAAAGAAAGAATTGACAGAATGACTTGTAACTTTGCATGTTTTCTCAGGACAGTTATACCAACTTGAGAAAAAAAAAGTTTCGAGCTAGCAGTGCCATCTCTTGGTGAGCGCACGAAATTTTCAACCAACCTGTTATTTATAGATTTTACACTTACAATATTTTAATTATTTTTTTTTGCCTTAAACTAGAGTTTACATTTTGGTTTTATCCGTAACCGGATAAAACCGAATTTAACCCCACAATTTAATCGTAAATGCGGTTACGGTTTAAATTAACTTCTTTAAAAGCCAAGTTTTGCAAAGAACTCAATACAAAAATGGTTAAATAAATGTAAAATATTTTTAATTTTTATGAACAATAAATATATTTTTAAGTTTTTACTCTAAGTTTCAGAGTGAGTTAACAACATAGGCCGATAAAATTTGAAAACCAATTATTACCAAGTGCCTTCAAAATAAAAGTTTAAGCTCTGTCATATATGAGATATATATTAACCTAATACTATTAATAAAAAAATCAGTTTTTCGCTATATTTATAGCATTTTCGCTACAAATAGTTTATTTAAAAAGTAATACGTAAAGTTTGTTTTTAAACGAAGAATCAATTGAAATTCATAGAAATATATTTTGGATCAGTCATTCAAAAAACAAACTATAAAAATTTACAAACATTCAGTAGGAGTTGATATTTTCTGTTAAATGTAAAATTTTATGTTTTTTGTTTTTAAAAATATAAATTCATATAATTCCTTATTGTTTTTTTACCAAAATAGTTTGTTTATATACGAAATTATTTCAATAAAAATTACAAGAAATTATTCAAATATAGATACACACAAGAAAATAAAAAAATATATACGTCTGTGTGTGTGTTGTGTTTTGAAAAATTACATACAAATAAAACAAGTAAAAAAGGGCTAAATTCGGCTGTGCCGAATCTTTGAATACCCTCCACCATAGGGGCTGAAGATGATATACGTATATATATGTAATATGAACATGTTTTGTCAATTTATGTAACGAACTTTTGTTATTTAGTTTTAGTAATGTTATTTATTTAGTTTAAGCAATGTTATTTACAGAGGTCTGCTCTGTTAGCGACTTTAACATTGTTGATTTTTACGTTAACTTAGTTATTAGAGTAACACACATATAGCTCTAAGAATGTTATCATTCTCATAGTATGTAAGACAATAAATGTAATCGAATAATAAGAAGACTTAATAACATTTTTACTTACCTAACAGAAAAAAAAAATAGATACAGAAAAATTGTACAAATTTGTATGGAAAATTTAGAGGTACCTTCAGATTTTCACTCATAACTTTTGAACCGCTTAACCGATTTTGCTCATTTTAAATACCAAACTGCTCTGGAGGATGTTCAATAATCTGGGTAAAAATAGGCATCCCCGCTTGCGTTTTTGCGTCATGATCGCCATTTCAGCAGACAGAAAGACAGACGGACAGACAGACAGACGGACATCGCTAAATCGACTTAAAATTGCATAAGGATCACGAATATATACACTCAGAATATTATGTAGTTAACTGAAGGCAAGCCGCGAATAACGTTGTAAAAGACATTTTTTTCAAAACCGGTTTTCTTGCAGATTACCGTTAACATTAATCTCTAACATTGCTCAAACACTAAATCTGCCAAAATTATGCAGCTTATCGCTATCAAAATGCAATTAGAAAGAGTCAGTCAGTGGAAGAACGTTGTAACTTACTTATAAAATGATAAGAACGGAATTGTCAAAAGTAATTGATAAGTGTAACAGAGGCACAAAAAGGAAATCTAATGTTGAAATGTGGAAAGATAATAAAAATAAAAGGTTGAGAAATAGTGGAAATGAGTATAAAAAAAGAAAAAATAAGAGTATACCTCAAAAAAACGCTCCGGAGCAGGTAATGTGGAAAAACGTTTTAAGTGCACATCACGTTATTTTTTATTTTAATTCTTGGTATATAGGTTTGTGATTGCATATGCTACTTTAATTGCAAAAAATTTTGCATAGGTCAAATAAAGGACAATTTTTATAAATTCTACGAGCAAAATTACAATGAACAAACGGCTTTTTTATCGTCTTTAATGGAATTGAGGGAGCCTCAAAGAAGAAGAGTTAAAGAAGGCATTTCTTATCGCAACGTTGCTGTCAACTATTTTTTGCGTAGCCAGAACGGTAAAAGAGAGAGAGTATGCAAAAAAATGATTTGCCACACATTTCAGGTAAATTTTGTTATAGCATAGAGCCAACTGATTTGAGGCAAGATATAACAGTTTTTTTTTCAACGAGAACTTTTTTTTATTATTGCAAACACTATAGATAACGCAACGCAGAATACAAATGCTGGTTGAAAAATTAAAAAATGGAATTAATATTAATGACCAACGCGGCAAGCATGAGAATCGTCCTCATAAAATCGTAGACGAAGAAAAAAGAAGTATTACGGAACACATATTAAGCTTTCCTAGCCAAGAAAGCCATTATAGTCGTTCCTCTTCAAAGAATGATTGCTTAAGCCCTGATTTAAACATCAATACAATGTATAAGTTATTCAAAGTAAAATACCCTGATACTTTGATATCTTATAATACATACAGGCATATTTTTAATACGGAGCACAAGTTACGATTTGGTTTTCCAAGAAGCGATACTTGTAAGGTTTGTGATAAGCTTTTTATTCAAATGGTTGCAGCTGCAAACGATGAAAAATTTCATAGCATAGAAAAATCCGCCAAAGCACATCACGAAAAAGCAGAAAAAGGCTATGCCCAACTTAGAGATGATTCCAACGCTGCCGTTAATTTTGATAACATTGTTGTTATTTGTGTCGATTTGCAGCAAGTGATTTTCACGCCAAATCTTACACATTCTGATGTTTTTTATCAACGTCAATACTCCAATTACAACTTCGCTGTACATACTCTTCCACACAACAAGGTCAATATGTACACATGGCACGAAACTATTGCAAAAAGAGGAGCTGCGGAAATCGCTTCATGTATTTTGAAACATATTTCATGTAACTACAGTGTTCTTAAAAAGGGGGAAATTAGAAAATTAATAATATGGTCTGATAGATGCGTTGGACAAAATAACAACTGGACAATAATTTCATTGTGTCACAGTCTTCTAACAAAGTACTTTTCTGAAATCAATCAAAAATTTTTAACTTCAGGTCATAGCTTTCTTCCATGTGATCGAGATTTTGCGCTTATTGAAAAAAAGAAGAAAGCATCACAACTCTTTATTCCAGAAGATGTTTGCCGGTTAATTGAGTCTACGAGACAATCGAATCCATTTAACGTACATCAAATGGGTCTAAATGATTTCAAGAATTTTGATGTTCTTAAAAAAAATTTATATAAAGATCCTAACTGCAAAATAACCGATGCTAGATGGCTTCAGATTTCTACTGATGATCCAAATATACTAAGAGTACGAAAAAATCATAGTATTGCAGAAACGTGGTCATGCTACAATTTATACTCCAAAAGAACACGAAACTTGACAAATTATACGATGCAACCTCTTCGGGAAGAACCCATTACAGTAAGTGATGAAAAGAAAAAAGATCTCCTTGCAATGGCATCATATTTGCCTGAGAAGTACGCCGAGTTCTATACATCGATCTGCGGTTTAATTAAAACATAAAGTTTTTGCTTGAAAGCAAACCAACATTTTTTTTTTTATGTATTTAAAATATGTATATATTTTCTTTTGTGTTCTTGAAACGAATTTTTGTTTTGATGTTGAATTAATTTTTTGTTATAAATAAATAAATTTTTTAAATCTATGTATAATGTTCCCTTTATTTAAAGAATAGAAAACAATCAAATTTTTTATAAGAATGTTTTCTTTGCGAGAATAACGTGGAATAACGTTTTAAAAGACATCGGTCATGATGCTTTGCGTAGTGGAAAAACGTTTTAACTGCCATCGTGCTTTGGATATGAAACGTTTTTCCACTGAAAAAAGTTTTAAACAGTAAATTAACATGCAATTTGAAATTTAAATTTCTTGATTTTTTGCAAAAAAGTTTTTATTATCCTTATTTTTGACAAGCTAAAAAAAAATTAACAAAAAACAATGATCTTGCCTTTAAAAAACGTTTTTTGCTATACTGAACAATTATGATTTTGTAACTTACAACGTTATTCGCGGCTCGCCTTCAACTGTTTGTAGTTTAACAAAAAAGTTTTCCGTTCCATTTAAAAATAAAGGAACATACATTTATTTTTCAAAGAAATATCTATATTAACTTTTTTATACATTTATTCGAAATAATTTACTATCATTTACCATATTTTTTCAGTTTCATTTATTTTTTCACTTGTTTGAAATTTAATAAAATTTACCCATAAAACGGAAACTTGTGGTTTATTTGTGTCCGTAACAGTTATTTTAAATTTAAATTTTGTTTGCTGTCGTTTCAAAAAAAATTATTCAAAAAATTTTAATTTGTTTTTTTATTTAAATTGGTTGTATATATACAAAATTATTAAATACAAATTACAAGAACTTCATAAACACACAAACATTTTCATACAAAAAGTTTTTATAGCTTCATATGCATACATACATTTTGTATTGTACGAGTATATTAAAAAAAAAAAAAATACAAAAACCGAAATAATTTCAAAGAAATGAAAAAAACATTTATTTTTTAAGGATTGGTAGGTAAAATTTTGACATTTATTTTAACTGATTATATCATTTGTTTCTTACGGATGTGTCAGTTGATTAATCAACATTTAAAAATAAATAACAAATGGCATTTAATTTAAATGAAAATTAAGTAGACCGGTTTTTAAATGAAATATCATTTCTTTTAAATGATATTTTCAGTTATTTTAACTTACAAACTTTTTTAAGTGTATACTTTATGGGATCTTAAACCTATATTTCGACATGTTACAAACGGAATGACAAACTGATATATACCCTCACCATATATGGTGGAGGGTATAAAAACAATTTCCATTTGAAAAACAAACCACAAAAATCGTTTTTTTTTTCTATTTTTTGTCAGTTAATAATTGATGATTATTTTAAACTACTTTCGATTGCTTTTACTACTTATGTCGACTATTAAACAATGATTGAAAATAAACAAGAAAATGTGCTGAATATAATGAAAAAATCAGTAGTCTTCTTTTTGATTGTATTTTCGATTAATTTAATATGTATTTTAGATTATTTTTAACGAAATAATATTGTGAGTGTAAAAATGCTTTTTGATTTGCTTAGATATATCAAGTTACAGGATCATGACAAAAAATTTACTTAATTTAAGTTTTTTTAAGATGTTTCCCATATATTATTTTATTTTCTAATTTTTTATTTTATTTATTATGTTATCATTTATTATTTTATCGTGTTTCTCATTTGATTTTTTTTTTCACCCGAGCATGGCGAAAAACGGGGTTTCTACAAAGTTTTGGCTAAGATGTCTAGAAAACTTGATGTGAGGGACGAATTTAGATTCGAGTTCAGAGCAGCTAAGCCTTAAGAAAATTATACTCTGGTGCCAGGATTGGCCTGTGCTATTAGTCAACTCCAGTCAAAACTGTCGTTTTTGTATTCAACTTTTTGATTTTTTTTTTGTTCAATAGTTAACTCGAGTTATAAATTATGAAATTTTTATAAATTTGAAATCCGTAATGTTTTTATTTTTTTCAAAATTACAATAAGCGACGCCGTCAAACATTTTCATAGTTTTAATTGAAATTTAAGATGTTATAAAAATAAGTTATAAAGTTAACTATTGGTTATATAATTAAAATTTACTAATTAAATCAGACTGGTATTTGTCTTGTATTTTTTTTCTTAATTATAATTATGTCATAGAAGTTTTTTAAATTATGCAAAAAAAATATATTTTGCCCTTTGAGACGTTGAACTTTTTGCTTCTTTAGTTCGAAATCAATAAAGAAAATGCCAAAGAGCTGTTTTTTAAATTATTTTCACTATTTTTTATTTTCGGAAATAAATGTCGATAACAAGTGCAGAAAGAAATTCTAAAAGTAAAAAAATAATTTTCAAATTTAAATCTCACACTTAAAAAAGCTTGTAAGTTAAAATGACTGAAAATATCATTTAAAAGAAATGATATTTCATTTAAAAACCGGTCTACTTAATTTTCATTTAAATTAAATGCCATTTGTTATTTATTTTTAAATGTTGATTAATCAACTGACACATCCGTAAAAAACAACTGATATAATCAGTCAAAATAAATGTCGAAATTTTACCCACCAATCCTTAAAAAATAAATGTTTTTTTCATTTATTTGAAATTATTTCCGTTTTTGTATTTTTTGTTTTTTTTTTTTTTTAATATACTCGTACAATACAAAATGTATGTATGCATATGAAGCTATAAACACTTTTTGTGTGAATGTATTTGTATATGTATGTGTGATTATGAAGTTCTTGTAAATTGTATTGAAAAATTTTGTATATATACAACCAATTTAAATAAAAAACAAATTGAAATTTTCTGAATATTTTTTTTGAAACAGACAGCAAACAAAATTTAAATTTGTAATAACTGTTACGGACACAAATAAACCACAAGTTTCCGTTTTGTGGGTAAATTTTTATTAAATTTCAAACAAATGAAATAAATGAAACTGAAAAAAATGGTAAATGATAGTAAATTATTTCGAATAAATGTATAAAAAAGTTAATATAGATGTTTTTTTGAAAATTAAATGTATCTTCCTTTATTTTTGTTTTAGAATTTTACTGCCAGATGAAAGTAAGATTATAACGCAAATCGTAGTCTTACTAAGAGTTGTCACTATTACCATTAAGATGGCACTTAATATTTTTAATAACTAAATTAGTTTAAAAAAATTTCACGTCCCAAAGTCTGTTGTGTGTTACATTAATTTTTTTATTTTTTTTTTAAATCATCCTCCCTCTGGATCTGCGCCTGATATTGAGAAAATCCATGGATAAATACCAAAGTTATGGTCAACACAAAAATATTTAGTACCAGTCGTATAAGTGATAATATATTAATACAAAAAATATTAATCATACGACTAGTAGATCAAATTTTTGTGTTAATGTACTGCAAAATGTATACATTTTGTTTAACACAACCGAAATACTCGACTACAGTAGCCAAAACATTCGATTGATCAAAAATTCGATAGTTATTTATTATCGGGAAGTGAAGCATTCATTATACGTATGCATTTATATTACAATATTAAAATGTAGTAGAAGAAGTAGTGAAAAGTGGCAAATCGATTTAAGTGATTTCCAATTATTACAGGTATATCTTCACACGAACTAAGAAATTGGTTCAAATTTTTAGCTCCATATTCATATTGATATGAATATTATGCTAAGGGTCTCTTTTCGTGAAACCTTGGAAAAACATTTGGGAATTTTAAATTAAGTAAGGTCAGAGTAATAAATAATGAAATTATGAAAAGTATATTATTGTAGTAACATCAAGTCACACATCTAATTTTCTTATGATTAACATACTTCATACACATTTATATAATTCATACACATATGGTCCAACAATTAGCATATTTCAACTTATCCTTGATTTTGTGAAAAAGATATGCAAAGGATGTGTAAACAATATATTTAATATACACATATTTTTTGGAACTATTATAAAATCTTAAATATTTCTATTGTTTTCAAGTTTACAAAATATTTATGAAAAATTTTATGCATATTTGTTTGATAAATATGTACACACATATACCTTGTAAAACGCAGTTAATCGACTCCACGAATCAGAGGAAAGTTGGTGCATTTTGTTTAAAACTTTGTATTTTGAGCGAAAAGTGGAGTGTATTTTGTGGACAAAAAATAACTTTAAACGAAAATGCATCATATAAAAGCGTAATGTAAGAGTATTAATTGTAGTTATATATTAAAAATACAAACATAATTATTTATTCACATATTTTTAAATAACGCAAGCTTAAATGAAAAAAGATCTTTACAATTTTATTTGAAATATTTATTAATGCGTTCACATAAAAAACTAAAATCGAGTTTCAATTCTGTAAATAAAATTAAAAATTTAATTAAATTTGATCCAGAAAAAGAAGGCGCATCAATAATTCCATGACTTTTCGAAACTCCCTCATAGTTTTATGAAATGCATCACTGCTCCCATCAAGTACCACCTGTTAATAGACTACTGTAAATTTTTAGCAAGTTCCGTCATTTACTTTGCGTTTAACAGCTGTTCAAATCATACAACCTCGTGGATTTTTTTAAAAATGAAAAAAATTAATTTCAAGTGCTCATTAAACATTATTTTTTGCGAAAAAAAAACCGTCAATCGATCCAAGGAAAAGCTTTATTTCAATGGTAGAAAAGTGGATTACTCACATTCGTTGTGGTCGCACAAGTACAAATGACGCTGAACGTTCTGGAACGCCAATTGAAGTCAATACATCCGAAAATATCGAAAAAATCCGCGATATTGTGTTGGCCAATAGAAGAGTAAAAGAGCGTGAGTTTGTTGATGCCATTGGCATTTCATATGGCAGTGTGATCTTGATTTTTAAGTATCAGTTGGGATTAAGAAAGCTGTCTGCAAGATGGGTGCCGCGTTTGTACTCAATTGACCATAAACGTAATCGTGTGACAACTTTAAAGGATTGTTTGGAGTTGTTTAACCGCAATTCGAATGAGTTTTTGCGGTGTTCTGTAACTGTAAATGAAACATGGATCCATTACAACTTTCCGGAGAAGAAGCGGCAGTCTAAACAATGGGTTTTTCCTGGTGAACCTGCTCCGAAGAAGACGAAGGTAAGTTTGTTGGCCAACAAGGTGATGGCAACAGTTTTTTGGGATGCATGTGGGATAATCCACATCGATTACCTTCAAAAGAGAAAAATAATAAACGGCGAATATTATGACAACTTATTGGACCGATTTAGCGAGGATTTAAAAAAACGACCTCATATGGCCAAGAAACAAATTCTTTTTCATCAAGATAATGCACGGCTGCACACGTGTGTAGTCTAAATGGCAAAATTTATGAATTGGGATACGAATTGGTAGCTTATACGCTATATTCCCCGGACTTAGCCCCCAGTGACTATTTCCTATTTCCATACCTAAAGAAATGGCTCGATAGAAAAAGATTTAGCGCCAACGATGAAATTATTGATCAAAAAAATGATTATTTTATGGACCTCGAAAAAGTCTAATTTTTGAATGGGATACAAAAATTCGGGAAACGTTGGACTAAGTGTATTGAGCTAAAAGAAGATTGTTTTGAAAAATATTTTTTTTGCAAAATAAGTGCGTTTCTTTCAAAAAGGCATGTACTTATTGATCCGCCCTCGTATTAATAATTTTTTATTTTGTTAAAATTAATTGAAAATTTTCAATTATTTTTTTAATTATATTAGTTAAATTTTTAATCAAAAATCTTCAACATTTTCAATTAAAGTTATAATTATATATATTTTAATTAAAGTTATAACCAAAAATCAATTAAAATTTTAATCAATTTTTTAATTGAAGTTCCAGCATTAAATCAAATAAAATTTTAGTAAAATTTTAAATATCTTTTTAAACAAATATACATATGTTTGTGTGTAATTCATCAACGCATGAAAATTTCTAAATATGCACCTTGTACCAAATAGTTCATAACAGTACCGCAGTACTTTTGAGGTTCCAACAGCACCACAAAAATACTATGGTATCAACTTTACGTATCCGTATTTACGTAGTTTTAGCAGATTTTGTTTGCTAAAAATTAAAAATTAATATTCTAGATAAAGAGTGGCCCCATAAAAAATTCAAATTTGAACATATTAGAATTTCAAAAATTTTTTTAAAATTTTAAAATAGACCTTTAAAAACATGATTCCTTGATTTAATTTTAAAATCTGACTCAAATCTCAACGAACCGATTTGCAAAATTCTGTTCATTGTTTGAATAATTTTCTACTTTAATCAATTAATATCGAATTCATAGAATCAATTTGATTTATATTGATTCTTTTCCTAGAATCAATCAAATTGATTAAATTTTAACAAATCAAATTGATTAAATTTTAACAAATCAAATAATCAAAAATCGTTCCCTAACAGAATCACAAAACAAATTATTTAATCAATCTAGGTCGAAAGGAGGATAAAGCATCGAAATGCAACCTCATATCGCTACGATATACACCTAGGCGTCTGCTGTGCCTGTTGTGCGCTCCTTAAGAACATGAAGATTGTTTATCATTGATATTAAATGATTACAATTTATTCATAGATTAATTTAATTAATAACATGATATAAAATGAATTTTTAAGCTCTGCATTAAAACCAATGCATCATTAATTTAGCAGAAATACGTTTCGACTATATATTTAGAAAATCTATCCAAATTTAATTTTTTTATCAATAAATTTTCCAACCTGAAGCCAAATCAACTATTCTGGTAACACTGATGTGTACACACTCTGATGCATACAAACATTACATACACTATATTGTTTTTGTAAATTTAAGCAATGAGTGCGGTTCTCTTTTTTAAAAATATTTTTAAAAAACATTTTTTTTTTTGGTTTTTATTTTTTTATGTTTAGGGATTTGAGATGCAATTTTGCAAATTTAAATAACTGTATGTTTTATATATTTTCAATTAAATTTATTGTAAACTAGAATATTTTTACACCAAGTTTATTATCAACTAAAAATTTAATTGATATAATTAAACTTTTGATTGAAAATTAACAAAAAAAAAAATTAACTAAAATTATTTTCCCAATAATTTTTTCTGTGTACTAAGCCTATCATTAGCAATGCCTTAAACTATGTTCATCCTGAAATTCCTTGCTAAAATCAACGTATTAAATGTGCTGAAGCCCGCGCAACTCAACCGGCTTTTTTGGCTTGGAGGGTTCCTGCTTGGCTTTTGTTTTTTTATTCTAGAGTTCCTATTGCTAGATAGGCTGTGTCATAATGTGCTAAAATATATATTATGCCTTCAGAATTTCTTTATAATATCTACTATATCTTTGGAATTTGTTGGTTGTGGCAACCAAAAGTCATTTTTAATTTGCTTTTAATTTATTTTTTTTTGTGTGCAATTAAAATTAAGTTTTCATACATTCCAGACATAAAACCTCAAATTATTTAAAATTATTACGAGCTAAAATTTTTTTGAAAGAAAAATTATTTTCAAATCGGAACACTTACATTCACTTTATTTCATATATGATTCAATAATAAGCAGAACTATGTATTTTGGTTTTTCTATTGATATACCCATGAACAATTTTAATGGAAGTCTAGGGAACGGTTGTCGAACGCAAATTTTATTTCAAACCTAGCCCTCGCCGAATTGTTTTATGCTCTTAAATTTTGCATTTATTAATATTAAAACTTTAAAAATTAACGGTCCATAATAATTTTGTACCACCATATATTCTTTACTACTATATTAATCAGAAACTTATGTGAATATAAACAAATTTCTACTACAACAAATTGTTTATCTTACTTTTGTTAAACAATCATTGTTGAAATGTCACCTCAAGTGTCGGACTAACAAATAAAGTATGCCTTTTGAATTTTATATAAAAATAAATTGTATAAATATGCTAATTATTTTGGTTAATATGTATTAGAATAGAATTAAGTATTTTGTTTATGCTACAAATATGATTAAATTGTCACAGAGTCAGCAAAATTAATTTGGTAAAATGTATAATTATTCTTTACTATTTAACTCAATTGAAAACAGATTAAAAAGTACACAGAAAAAAATATTACAAAATTTTAAGAAATTAAAAAATTTGTCAAAATTCAAATTCGATTTATACAAATTTTTTGTTTGACATGTTTATAAATTGTTACTTTTCATATAAAAATTCTTTAAAAATAAATTTTTTTTTTGTTTTGACAAATTACGTTTTTGGTGCCTTTTTAAAAAATTTTTGTTTGTTTTTACAAAAATATTCTATGAAAAATATTCAATATTACAAGCAAAATTTTGTAGTATTATTTTGTGTAGATTAACAAGACTGTAAAAATAAGTTTGCTAAAATGTTGATTAAGTCTATTCTATTTCAAACTTTTTCTTTAAATAATATTTAAACGGCATGATATTTTATTTGTTTTATGCGTTATATAAATTTTATGAATTTTATACAAATTTTATATAAATTTGATTAATTTTATATTAATTATATTTAGTTTTATAATATTTAGATTGTATAAGTTTCTAACATTTTATATCTTTTATACATTTTAAATAAATTTGCTTTTTTACATTTAATTCATTTTATTTACATTACACATTTCTTACATTTTATGCATTGTACACATTTTATACATTTAATACATTTTATACTTTTTATATTTTATATTTTTACATATTTTATACATTTTATACATATTTTATACATTTTATACATTTTATTTATACATTTTATACGTTTAATACATTTTATACATTTTATACTTTTTATACATTTTATACATTTCAAAAATTTTATATATTTTATCTAATTATCCTTGATATATTTTATGCATTTTATATATACAATCACCAAAAAAATTCTGTAATGGCAACTGAAAATTTTGCTGTTATTATGGGAAATTTTGCTAATTTGAGCCCAGCGGAATTTTTAATTTTTTGCTAATCATAGCAACACATGTCTGCTGGTGTGTAGTACAATGAAATTAGTAGAAAAATTTAGCATACGCTACCAAATTTTAGTAAACCTTTTGTAAAGTGGAATTTAAAATCTGTTTGCTAAAATCAGCAAAAAAAATGTAGTAAATATTCTTAATATTATATATTTTTTATTTTATCAGGCTCGAGATAAAATTAAAAATATACTAATGTAAAGTAAACACTAATTTTTTTATTAAATGGAAAAAATTTTAAGGATCGGCGCTAGAGGGAGTGCACACTTTCGACCCGAGCGACCAGGTCATCTTCAGCCTCCTTATGGACCACCCAACCCACAAATAACTCATGGTATTGAACAGGCATTTATATCACACACTATAAGGAAAACGACTATGCGAAATTTAATTTTTCAGATAATGAATGATGGAAAAAGCTGATTTGTACGGGTAATCATTCATTATCTGAAAAATAGAATTTCGTGGCCAATACTATGAGTTATTTGTGCGTTGGGTGCTTCATAAGGAGGCTGAATATGACCTGGTCGTTCGAGTCAAAAGTGTGCACTCCCTCTAGCGCTGATCCTTACAATTTTTTCCATTTCATAAAAAAATTTGTGGATATGAAAGAAATGTTATTTCTAATTAAGACTTACACCTACAAACTTAAATTGCCTTAAAATATTACATAGATTCAAAAAGGGATCAGAAGTGAATATACCTACTTATGTCTGAAAATAAGACATCCACTTAAAATCGCACTAAATAGTTTTTTAGTTCTAAAAATCAGCCCTAAAAACAATTAAAATTTGACCTTAAAAGTAAAAAAATATTGTTAAAATATTTTTCAAAACAGAAATTAACAAATAAAAACAAAATGATTAATTATGTTTTAACAATTTTTAAAATTTTTAAGCCTTTTATTTTGTTTTTAATTTTGTATAAAATATTTTTTGAAAAACATAAATAAAATAAAAAAAATTTTGTGCTAATATTCACAATATTAAATAAATTTTTTTCTGATTTTAGTAAACCGGTTTTTAATTCCGCTTTACAAAACGTTTACTAAAATTAAGTAACGGCTACTAATTTTTCTACTTATTTCATTGTACTACATGTCAGCAGACATGTGTTGCTATGATTAGCAAAAAATACCGCTGGGCTTACCAAAATTTCCCGTAATACAGCAAAATTTTCAGCTGCCATTACAGATTTTTTTTGGTGAGTGTATGTCCTATTTTTGGACATGATTTTAAGGCAATTTAAGTTTGAATGTATAAGTTGTAATTATAAGAAATAACATTTCTTTCAATACCACTTTTTAAAATTAGTAAATTTGTTTGCTAATTTTAGCAAATCGGTTTTCAAAAATTTTTAAAATGATTTCTGAAGTTAGAAAAAAAAAATTTGTAAATATTCTGTAAAAGTTCTGTAGTTTGTAAAATGTAAATAGCAAAAAAATTTACTAAATAATTATTTTTGTACTAAAAATTAGTACAAAAATAGTAAAGTGGGATTGAAAACCGTTTACAAATTTTTCTACTAACTTTTTTTTCTAAGTATATTACACATTTCATACGTTTTAAAAATTTTACACCTTTTATATTTTTTTTTTATTTACATTTTCTACATTTTAGACATTTTTACATTTTATGCATTTTAGACTTTTTATACATTGTAACCTTTTATTCATTATTAAAATGTATATAATATTTTACTCATTTTATTCATTTAACATATCTTATGCATTTTATAAAAAACCTCTCAAAATTGACTTTTAAACGATAACATATGATTCCTTTAAAATACCTTATAATTCTAAGGTGACCCAAAAGCTGAGTCAGACCAATCATCGATTTTTTTTTCTTTTATATATCTATATTTCATCAATATCGGAGTTTTTCGATAGGCATACTTTTGTTGTGAGTACATAGTGTTTAAATATTTCTAAAATATTATGTTTAAATTGTGCTTTATCTCTGTACATTGTGCACAACATGGCATAAATATAAACAAGGATTTGTCTTGATTTTCCGTTTAAGATAAATCATAATTAATTTGCTTACCATGAACATTGTAATAAATAACACAAAAATAAAACCAAACAATTTATATTCAAAACATTCATACTTGTGTTTTTATCCGACATTAAGTTTATTCTAAACTATAACGTAGAACATACATATTATTGGAGCAATTGTACATCATTGTATGTTTAAAACAACATACAGAGAAAGAACTCTAAAACATATACAAACAACAACAACTACTACTACTACTTAAATATTTAAATGTATCTACATTAAAACTCTTATTTTTATGGCTATATGCAGCAATAAAAACTTAAAAATAAAACATAAATTTACATTCAGTCAGGGCCGGTTATATACAAATTTCCACTTATGGGGATGTTGCATATACTATGGTCATTATTTTAAAAAAAGGGTACATGGTGTGTATACATATAAATTGTTGCAAGTTACTTTAATTTCAATTTATTAATATATTTAAGAGTTGTCAAATTCTTCTAAAAAGTACCAAAAATGGGTTTTGCAAAAAATTCCGTAAAAATCAAAAGAGGAGGAATTTAAAAAGTAAAAAATACACTTTATGTGAATTTGACAGCCATAAAAAGTTCTCAAAACTTATAAAAGATTTACAACACAAAATTCCCAAAAAAAAAAACCAAAAAGTACCAAAAAGGTACAAATAAAAAGCCCCCGAAAATCCTTTTCCAATGATAACACACTTGCATACAAATTTTGGAAGACTTTTTATCCCTTAAAACTTCGATGTGACCTAAATTCAAGAGAGTTTTACATATCTATGTTTTATAAAGTACAGGTTGGTTGAAAAGTTCCTGCGCTCGAAATGAACGAATACTGTTTTTGTTACGAAATATATTTTTTATTCAACATAATCTCCTAGAAGCTCAATACACTTGTTACAATGATCTTCCAATAATTTCATCCCATCCTTATAATGGTTTTCCGGAAGCTCTGCAAAATAACCGTCTACGGCTGCTATGGCCTCTTCATTCGACGAAAAATGCTTTCCACGAAGGTAGTCACTTGGAGCCAAATCTAGTAAATATGGTGGATTTTCAAGCAATTCGTACTTTAATTCTTTGAATTTAGCCATCGACAAAACACTTTTGTGAGCAGGTGTATTGTCTTGATGAAAAATGATTTTTTTCTTCTTTAAACCAGGTCTTTTCTCACGAATTTTTTCATCCAGCTGATCCAAAAGGTTGCAGATCCAAAAGGTTCAGAAAGGTAATAATTACCTTTCTGAAGATAATCAATCAACAAAATTCCTTTTGCATCCCAAAAAACTGAGGCCATAACCTTCTTTGCTGATCGTTGTGACTTCACCTGCTTTGGAGCTGAACAACCAGCTTCAGTCCACTGTAAACGTTCTTGTTTCAATTAAGGATCATGGTGGTCCAAGTCTCATCCATAGTTATAAAACGACGCAAGAAATCGGTTTTATTCGGCTTAAAATGCTCCAAATTACGCTGAGAAATTTGTTTTCGATCCAGTTTTTGTTGAATTGTTAATGTGTGCGGCACTAACTTTCCAAACAGTTTTCTCATACGTAATTCTTCATGTAAAATATGGAGTACTCGTTCGTCTGAGGTGCCTATTGCGTTAGGAATTTCACGCTTAGTCAAACTTGGATCTTCACTAACCATATTATGTACCTACTCAATGATTTCTGCTGTGGTTGCAGTTTTTCGTCGTCCTTCGCGTGCATCGTCTTTCAGGCTGGTTCCACCACGTTTAAATTCACCAGCCCAAAATTCAACGGTGCGTTTTTAAGGTGAGGACTCCTTATACACTTCTAACAATTGTTCATAAATTTTCTTTGCTTTTAAACCCTTTAAAACAAAGAATCTAATGACTGCACGATGTTCAGTTTTATCCATATTAAAAAAAATCAATGACACGTCAACTTCAAATGGCTTGTAAACAAAGAAAGAATTGACAGAATGACTTGCAACTTTGCATGTGTTCTCAGGACAGTTATACGAACTTGAGAAAAAAAAGTATGGAGCTAGCAGTGCCACCTCTTGGTGAGCGCAGGAACTTTTCAACCAACCTGTATTTGATTGTGGAGCTTTCCTTGTTAGTGTTAAATTCAACTAATATTAGAGCTTTTTTTTTACAAAAAAATCATAGTCATATAAAAGAATTTTTTGTAATATTTAATTTTTTTTTTTTTAATTGCAATTTTCCAAATCCTCTTTTTGAAGAGTTCTTTTTTTGGAAAAATTACTTCTTAACAATTTTTTTTTGTACAAAAAGTCCTTTTTGAAAAATACCTTCTTTTCAGAAAAATTTTTTTTTTTTTTTTGCAAAATTATTTATTTTTACAAAAATTACATTAAAAATATTTTTTGTGATAAAAGAACATTTTGGAAGAGGTATAGTACTCTTTTCGGAAAAAAATATTTTTGATATTTTTTAAAAAATGCAATATGTTTGAAAACCGTTTTAATTTTTTTGATTTTTTTTTTACAAAAAGTGCTTTGAAAAAGTATTTTATTTTTAGAAAAAGTTCTTTTATTGCAAAACTGGTTATTTCTACAAAAAGTACATTTGAAAAATATTTTTTGTGATTAAATAAATTTTTCGAAAAGGTATTGTACTTTTTTGGGAAAGAAATATTTTTGATATTTCTTCAAAAAAGACAGTATTGTTGAAAAGGTGCTTTTATTTTTAAATCTTTATATATTTTTTTTAAGTACCAAAAAAGGGGAGTATCATCCTAACTACCTTATTTAATTCCTTAATCAGATTAAATAACTTCCCTTTACAGTGGAAATATGCTAAAATTAAAATGATACCAAAATCAAATAAACCTGAAAACGATGTTACGTCTTACAGACCTATAAGCTTGTTGCCAGTGTTTTCTAAAATATTTGAAAGGCTTTTATAAATAAGACTTCTTTTCATTTTAAACCATAAAAATATAATACCGGATCACCAATTCGCATTTAGGCACAAGCATGGTACGCCTGAACAATGTCATCGAATTCTTGAGAAAATTACAAAAGCTTTGGAATGTAAATTATATTGTTCACCTGTATTTTTGGATATTCAGCAGCCGTTTGACAAAGTGTGACATGATGAACTTTTTTACAAACTTAAGCAACTTCTTCCTACTGCGTTTTACTTATTAATAAAATCGTATCTACAAAACAGGGTTTTCTATGTAAGTTTCAATGATGAAGTTTTAAATTTTGGAAGTATAAAATCTCTAGTCCCACAGAAAAGTGCTTTAGGACCAGTTCTGTACACAATTTTTACTTCAGACATGCCCACAATTGATGGTTTGACATACTGCCATACTGTTTTCTAATGAATCCCCAAATGAAGCATCAGTCATGGTACAAAGGCAGCTTGATATGATTGGAAATTGGTCACAGAAATGGAATATTAAGGTTAATGCAGAAAAATCGGTTCATGTGATTTTTACATTAAAAAAAATGATTGCTAATTTGTATATCTAAATGGAACTGCTCTTCCTAAATCTAATAATGTAAAGTATTTAGGCCTTCATTTAGATAGAAGATTAACATGGAAATATCATGTTAAACCGAAAACAAAACATTTAGATATAAAGACAAAAAAAATGTATTGGCTTTTAGGTCCTAAACCAGAACTGAGTTTAGAGAAGAAAGTCTGAATACAATTGTGTTTTGCAATTACCTTGGCTACCGGGTTCCTCGATCTGCAGTACAATTGTCTGTAAACATTTGCTTATAAATGCCTTAATGAGTCCAAGTGGGGCAATCTATAATTAAAGGTGAATTATAATTACTCGGGTTAGAGCAATTATAATTGTAGGGTTTTGGGAGATAAAAAAAAGGAGGGTGATTAGGTTGTGGTTTCTGGTTCCTTTGGCATCAACGGGTTTACCTTTTATTGAGCGTTCCCTTTGCAAATAATGAATCAACAAGGGATTTACTTCTGGTATAATTCAGTTTTTATTTTAATAATTTGGGTTGATCAACTGATGGCTTAGGCGGTTCTTGTGAGACTCAAAGACTTATTGTTTTTAAAGTTACAGCAACACATAAATTTTGACTCGCTTTTAATTTCCAATAAGTCTTTGCGGCGAAAACTAAATTAAGTGCTGCCATACAGTTTGAAATGCTTATATTAATTGTTATTTAATGATTAATATAAAAATTATAATTTGGGGTAAAATTCATGAATTATAATTTAAGTGTCCAAATTAGTTTGGACAAAGTCATTGTGTATAAAACGATTCTAAAAGCAGTCTGGATATATGAGGTTAAAATCTTGGGAATTACCAGTAATTCCAACATTGAAATATTACAAAGATATCAATCAAAAACATTGAACAAATTGCAAATGCTCTATGGTTTTTAAACAACAACTGCACGCAGAGAAAAAACATGGTTGTAATATGATCACTGCTACTGTATTGTGCTTGCTCCAACCGGGTATGTTTGTCACAACTAAGTTATTGGTTTTCTAACCATCAATATGGTCGCTACCATCACTATTATAGTATTTTTTTTATTTCATGATTGTCACTATCTATTTTATATCATGATTGGCTGACCACACTGTGCTACCGCAGTATTCTGACTATGAACAAAATATGATAATTATGCAATGATAAATTGCTGGCAACAATCAATAAATAATTATACATCAAATAAAACATGACTTTGATATTTACAGCCATAATATTGTCTTGTTTTCATAAAAACCAAAATTTTATCAGTTCAGTCAGTTTGTTTTTATTACAAAATGTCTTAAAAAAAATAATCATATATTGTTTACTAAAACTTTAGCTTTAGAAAATTTTTAAAAGGGATTTTTTGAAAACTTCTTATACTCCTACATATACTATTATTGAAAGATTTTATATTTTTTAATTCTTTTCAATAAAAACAATAAAATTTTTTTTTATATATGTTTATAATTTCATTTCTTTTAAAAAGTTAACAAAATATTAAAATATTTAAAAAAAAAAACCTGTGATTTTTTTTGTACGAACAGGTTTTGTACACAATATAATACTTATTTACAAATTTATCTGATACAAACTTTTTTAAGATTGTATGGACTTTTCCTTAAACTAAAATTCTTAGATTCTTCAAACTGTTTCCTACATAGATAAAAGTTCATATTTTCCAAAAATACTTAGATTTTAAGAAATTTTTCTAGTAGAAATATTCTTAGATTCTAAAGACTTTTTCTAAAAACTTTCTAAAAAAAATCTTAAGTGTATAAGATTTTTTTTATTAAAAAAGTCAATAGAATTTAAAAAAAAGTTTTAAGTGTTTGTTTAAAAAAAAAAGTCCACAGAATCAAAGTTTTCTTGAAAGAAAAATTCTTAGAATCTATGATGTTTTCCTTAACAAATTTTTCTTCAAAAAGTCCTTAATACCAATTTCTTAAATTTAAAGAGTGTTTTCAAAGTTTTTAAGAACATTTCCCTTAGATTATCGGTCATATAATGATAATCCAGGAATCAGAATATGATAACACTTTGAGCATACTATGATTAGGTGCGATCACATGATAAATTCAATATAACATGGTTATTTAGGACCATAATATGGTAATTTGTGAATCAAAATATAACTGTAGGGATATATTATGGTAAAAATGAGTACCATATTATAGTACGACTATAGTTGGCACAACCATAAACCCAAAAATATATGATGCTCTTCGAATATGATTGCCCCAACCATGTTTTTTCTTTGCGTGTATTTTCACAACGATCTCGGAATTCCAAAAGTCAAAGAAGAAATTAATTGTTTTAGTGAAAGGCATTTACAAAGGCTTAGCAATCATTCTAATATATTAGCAATCAACCTTTTAGATGACAGACTAAAACGACATCATGTACTTGACTTGCCTTTTAGGAAATTGTTGGGCAATTCACAACGGGTATTGTATCGTTGTATTTGTTGTATCGTGTATTACTTTACAATAGTGTAAAATTGTTGTTGGTAATTTACACTTAAAAATCTGATACAACTTTACAATTTCATTTGCTGTGTTTATTAAGTGTTGTATTGTGTATCATAACATATCAGTCTCAAGTGAATGTCAGTTTGTAATAAAAAGAACAAAAAAAATATAATTCATTTGTTGATAAAAAAATATAAAAATTAGAAAATGGCAAATGGCAAATGGCAAATAATACAAATACATCGGTAAGTTTATTTCTTTAAAAATATACGTTTATTTATATCTCATATGTATTTTATCTTTTTAGTCTCAACCAAAACGCATTCGTCTAAACCCAACAAGAAAGTGGTCAGTGGCAGAAGAAAAGTCTTTAATTGACTTTTTAATGGAAAATCGGGGATTCGAGGTATGTATTAGTGCCTGCTTGTGTCAATGAATATGTATTCTAATATTGAGTTTTATTTCAGAAGCCAACAGCACAAAGCTATTACAAGCACTTCTGTAGCGAAAAAAATGTACCAATTGATTGGACGCAGGTTAGAGGAAAAACCAGAAATATGCGAGTTAGCTACAACAAAGCTAAAGCACAGGAGGGGTCAACAGGAGCCGGCAGTATGGATGGCGGAACTGTTAAAAGTAAGTTTTTTTACATATATACTCGTAGTTTTATCATTCAATAAACTTTTTTTTTTGTTTTAAGTACTTTATTAAAAATGTGCAACTACTTCGATGAGCTTGACGATGTGTTTGGAAGCCGAATTATAGAGTGCGCTATAATTGAAGACAGCTTGAAATCTGGAAGCGATGTTATGTTTTTCACATAAAGCAATTATTAGTTTGTCTTTTTCACTTTTACCTTTATTGTTAGTTTTAATTTTATTTGTTTCTTCTTGTTTCCATAAATTTATAAATATTTGTATTCTTCTTCTTTACTATTTGTCGGTTTACAACATGAAAATACAACTGCCTGTTCACAACAAAGTATTTGTATATTGTATTTCAATACAACATACAAAATACAATACCAGCTGTGAATTGCCCAAGTGTATTTTAACAGTAATGCAAAATTGTATTATTTCTTTTTGCATTGAGTTCAGTGGAACTCGATACAATTAGTTATATCTAATTTATTATATGTTTTGTTTATTGTTTCTTGGAAAATATATCTCCAATAAAACAATATATAAAAAAAGTTCGCACTTGCTAGTTTTTACGGGTAGACCGGTCCACAAGAGTTTTCGGTCCACCCGGCTAGACCGAAGGACCATAACATACAACATATAACCGGTTTTAAAAGAAGGTTCTACTCTTAATATCAGACAAAAATTGGATTAGTGTAAGTGCCGCACTGGCGAAGGATTCCCCATTGAACCAATTATCTATTTTTGGAATTTTGCACGTTAGCGTCAACGATTGGTCACTATTATCAATCAATGAACAGGTTAACACTATCAAGTTAAAAAATTCGAAGTTATCTCAACACTGAGCCGGTTTTATGTTTCTGACGAGATTATTGTGCTAATTATAGATACCAATCAAAAATAAATGGAAGTGATTTTTAGGGAATCAATTTTTCACTGACTCCCTTACATGAAGAATCAATTGAAATTCATAGAAATATATTTTTTAACTATTTGAATCGGTCATTCAAAAAACAAACTTTAAAAATTTACAGACATTTATTTGGAGTTGATATTTCCTGTTGAATGTAAAATTTTATGTTTTCTGTTTCTAAAAAAAAATTCATATAATTCCTTTTTGTTTTTTACCAAAATAGTTTGAATTTATAGAAATTTTTTTCAATAAAAATTACAAGAAATTATTGAAATATATATTCACACAAACCCAATAAAAATACATACATCTGCATGTGTTGTGTTCTGTTTTGTAATTACATACAAATAAAAAAACTCTAAATTTAAAAAAACAACCCACAAAAGTAGTTTTTTCTAACTTTTTGTCAGTAAAAATTTGATGGTTATTTTAAACGAATTTCTATTGTTTTTACTTTTGTCGATTATTAAACAATGATTAAAAATAAAGAACAATATGGGTTGAATATAATGAAAAATCAGTAGTCCTCTTTTTGACTGTATCTTAGATTAATTTAATATGTATTTTAAGTTGTTTTTAACGAAATAATATTGTGAGTGAAAGTATAATTTAGTTCTGATTTTCCCATTCTAAAGCAGTTCTTTTTCACAACTTCCAAAAATGTGACTTTTAGTGAAATTTTGCTGTTTTGAAATCTATGACGGGTAACTTATTTTAAAAATAATAAAAGTTAAACGTTTATTTAAACTTCCGAAATGCAATTTTTGTACTTTGTCTATAAATATATTCAGTTGAACCCCGATGGTCATAAGTTGCTTACTCCTATCCATCAAACAGTTTTACTTAAGAAAAAGATGCCAAATGACTTATAAGATGGAAAAATTGTTTAGTGTGCTTAACTAAATTTGTCAGTTTGTTGTCTGTTACGAATTGTCAACTTTTGACCACTGATATAGAAAATTTTATATTGATCCTACAAAACTGTTTCTACATGCGTTAAAATTTATATTAAATATTCAAAATTTATACAAATACAAAAATTTTTAATTTCGTACTTTTAACAATAACAAACTCAGAAAATTTCGTATAAATTGATTTACCTCCAAAGGCAATTACCCACGTTACACGAGGGAAGAATGTGTTATGTGCAATTACTACTTCACATTGTCACGTTATAATACCGAATGCAATTGACTTATTTTTTTTTTAAATTTGTAAAAATAAAACTATCAGCCTAACCGTATAAAATGTCAAAATGTATATTTTTGTTAAGTCAATTTTATTTAAAAGCAAAGGGTTTTGCCTGATCATGCATCATATTTGATGTAAAACTTTGAAGAAAAGAACAAATACATACAAATACTCAAAACTTTTATTTATTTTAATTAGGATGAGGATAATTTTAATAAATTTACTAAGCCAGAGTGTATTTCAGCAGGGAAATGCTTAAGCATTTTAATATAATACTTGACTTTTATGATGTAAAATTAACTTATAGTGTTTTATGGTGGGGGTGAATGTGTTGAATTTATACACCCCCATAAGTACTCTCCTAATATTTACTTATTTTATTTATACTAAATATGTACATATAATACTCGTTCTCATGTATGAATAAAACAAAATGTTAACAGAAAAATGTAATAGTTGTATTAAGCTAATGGATTGGAAATGTTGCTTGAGTAGTATTTGTGATTAAATTGTCTTGAATTTACAAAGATAAAACTAAAAGCAACACAAACTATTCGATTAGAAAAGTAGTAATGTTCTAAACCATTTCACTTAAGAAAATAATAACATGCATGTTGTGTATTGTGTATTGTAGAGTGGGCGGGGAATTAAAAATGTTCAATTAGTGTGGAGAAATTATTATAAAGTTTTAAGACTTTTAATTTAAAATGGATTTGTTTAAAGTACATGAAATTAAAATATTCGCAAATATGCTGTTTTGCAATTCTCATAAAATATTTTTTTTTTTGTATGCGAAGTTAAATATGAAAATATTTTTGATTTATCAAATGCACAAAAAAAAGCGTTTGAATTGTTTTTTAAGTTGTTAAACATAATAAATTTTTAAAAATAGTTCAAAAAAATTCCATAAAACAATCGTTTTAAGTTACGGAAACGATGACTGAGGGAGTCATGATATCCTATTACACTGCCCGAATTTACATAAGTTCAATTTTTCGTTATTTATTCTATAAGTTATTTTTGTTTATCTTGAGGATTCCAAAAATAATATTAGAAATTGTTTACATTTTTTAAACTAATTTATTCATGATTTACCATTTAAGTAAAAATGAAAAATAAAATATTTCAAATTTTGTTTCAGAAATTTTATTTATAGTTTATCTTTTTCTTTTCCAAAGAGAATCAACACTCAGGAAATTCTTCTTACTACCCTGCGGGAAAAAAGGCGTCAGTTGAAAATTAGGACCTGTCCCGTGGTACGTGAAAACTAGACCGGTTCTGAAAATACATATCACGAGATAGGTGAAAAGAGGACCGGTGCTTAAAGTACCTACCACGTGACCGGTTTAAAAATCATAACATGTTCTTTTAGACTAATCCTGTGACATGTCACAGGGGGCAATTGACCCTCTCCTAGGACAAGCCCATGTTAAAGTGACTGGTCCGTGACCTATCCCTATCACAATGAACCGGTCAAGTGACATGTCCCGGGATAGGTCCTTTTCCCGCAGGGTAATTACTCATAATGTGTTTGCTTTCTTTTAGAAAGGGGATAGAGGAGAGATTAAAGTAGGTGAAAGATGAAAGACTATAAATATGGCCACACTTTAATTGCGC